>JAODLI010052069.1:0-16307 GCA_027575585.1 Percopsis omiscomaycus | reverse complement strand
GGAGCCCAATGGAAACCTTACTCAATGACATGGAAATGCACAGATATTTAGGAACTAGACTAATTCCATCAGTGCCAGACTGTATGACTGGATGAAGAAATATAAAGTTTGAATTAGTGTTATATGTAATAAACTGGAGAATTTTACAATGTGTTCAAATTCCCTTTCGGCCATCCTAAGGTTCAGGTGCTTACAACTAAAAGTAGTGTACAATAAACTATTAAAAGTACATTAACTTTTATTTACAAAAAATACAAAACAATATCCTCCCAGAGAAATTTGTTTGATATTGGAGAGCAAAGACTACTTTTAATTTTCTTTGACGGGTTGAATATACAGAATAATTAGGTTTCCATCATTGTCATTAGCTCATTGACAATGCAATTGTCAGTAACAATTGCATTGCAATGCTGGTGAGATTAATAGCTAATTCAACCAATCTTCCACCTGAACCTCATTTTCAAATCACTTAGCAATTCTTTTGGGTTACAAAACTACATGCCAAAGTACCTCAAAACATGTCATCCTGCAATAATATAGCTGATATATGAGACTGTAAAGTACCACTTTAACAGATTTCAGTAGGAATCTACTGGTTCAATTGGAAAAAATTAAGATGAAAATGAAATTCAGGTAAAAAAAGGTCAGAATTATTCTTTCTTAATCGTTGGTAGAGCTTAAAACGTAGGAAAAAAGTGAATGATATTTAAGATCACAATTTACCCTGTTTTGATCACTGCTTTCACATTACAACAAATATAAGATATGTATATTTTAACTACGTATTGAAAGACAATCTCTTCACAATTTCTGTGTGGAACGCAGTAATACATGGCAATTCTCCAAATAGATTTTAAGCCAGCGGTGAGTTATACATTTAATTTACGCCCTATATTGAAAGGGTGTAGCCAAGTGTAGTGTAGTGTTTGACTTTAATTTGCTGCACTTGAACTACAAAGGTAGGATGACTATTTAGTGCATAAAACAACTTGGCCCTTTTGGGCAGTCTTTGGAGGAGCTGGTTTTAATGGGACTACACAGAATGTTACTAGAGTCTGTGCAGGGTGTCTTTGGGTGGGTCTGACATGGGTGAAATGTCAAACCCATGTCCTTTTTTGGGGGGGGGGGGGCAGCTCAAAGCATATTAGGATTAAAGAATTCAACCCTCGTCTCAATAACTTTCATTATTTACAAGACTGAAATATGTAGTCTATGGAGACAGGCGGCACAAGTTTTATCAGCTGTTGGTTGAGTTGCATTTCATATTCCACTTCTATTTAAATTTAAACTACTAATGTGTGGCAGAAGTTGGGACACATCAGCAAGACTATGAGATTGAAGAATTAAAGTGACCTTTCAAAAAGCAGCAGCAAATATGTCCCTAAAACAGTCTCTCTCTCTCTCTCTCTCTCTCTCTACAAGGAGATAACTTGTGGCGTTCATTATCATGGCCATTGTGTCTTGAACTACCTTTTACATGCTTTGTTAATTTAACTTGAAATAGAAGAACGGAAGTTACCAGAAGTTCAGTGAACACCTGAATCTGGTCAGAAGGAAAGAAAAACAAACTGTTTTAACAGTAAAACCATTAAACGTAGCTCTACGAGCTCAAATATAGAGAGGCTTTGAATGACCTGGGATGGGGTTGTGACGTGAAATTGGTATCTGCCTCTCCTTAAGGGCAGCACACAGATGGTTGAAGCTGGAACACATTTAGGTAAATGTAAATTTACTACCTGTAGCTCAAACCACGTACAACAAAATACAATTACTTCTCTAACCTCCCTATTGTCAGAAACACAGATGTGTATTGGCGTATTTTTTACCGTTTTGTTTATTTTCCATCACACAGGACGAAAACGACCTCACAAATATTCACTACATTCCCACTCATTGCTCCATGTAAAGATGTAAACCAAAATGACCTGAAACACGTGAAGGTCAACATATCGTGAACCATTTGTTGTCAAAGCCCGTGAAAAATAAAAACTGGGAAAAAAAAATGTATAGTTTGATTTGTGTTTTAAGTCCTGTGAGAGTAAAAGAATGTGGCCTGTTATGACGGGAGTGTGATCTGAAGCTTCACAGGCAGTACGCCCATTACTTATATGGTCGCAGGAAGGCAGAGACTTTGCTGCTAATTAGGCGTATGAACGAGCGGGGGAGCATCTCGTTGGACTCTCGAGTAGTATATTTAAAGTAGTTGTTCGGGTGAGCCAGCACATCAAAGAGAGTCTTAATCAATTTTTTATCCTGTAAAAAAGAAAAGAACTGTGTAAATTCTTTATTAACCATACCTCCCCGGTGGTCTTTCTCTAAAGTCGAACTGAAACTCTCTTTAATTTTAAGTATAAAATACAAACATCAAAATGATGTTTGTATTTGATGAAAAAAAAAAGGTAAAACATTATGTTGGTAATGAATCTTTAAATAGCATCTAGTATTCAAGCTTCTAAGGGGGGCTTCCCATGACTTCTAGTATGGAGTCTTGGTTTGATTGACAGTTGAAAGCTTGCACTGCTAGCTGGGAGATTAGTCTCTAGAATGTCAGAAGACATTGGATAGCACTTTTATTATCCAACAAATAGAGTGAACTGTCTGGAGTATTACAGCATTCAGTCTAGAAGGATTTATCATGAGATTAGCTGGCAAGTTTATAATTTGCTTGCTACAAATGGCTACATACACAAAAGGCCAAACACAGAGCATAATGTATATTGATTTCTCAACAAAAATGCATTTTAATTTCAGTTCGACTTTAAAAAAAGGCCCAATCCTCAGAATTACCCTTGTGGTTGAAACAAACATTACTAAGAAAGTTGTTTTTGTTACTAAGAGCACTTGCCCCTCCCACACCCGAGTGCTCTAAATCCTCTCTACTCATCCACATACAGCACTTTATCCGCACAATAGTCTCTACCCCTCCCCTACATCTGAAGACATATTTGTGTGCAGTTGGGTTTTAAAGTATAAAGCGTTAGCTGGGGCAGAAATTGTGGGTTGCATAATGCTATGGAGGAGTAGTACCCACTGTAGAAGATTTCAACAATATTTACAGTATTTACCCAAACACACCACAAGCATAAAACTGCTAACCTTGAGGATTTCTTGATGGTTTTCTGACGCATACAGCCTTCCATCCCTTACTATGTCCTCTACCAGCTGTTCATAGTCCTCTGAAATTCACAAATATACATTAAGATATATGATACAAATTTTAGCACACTATCCTTTGTAAATGCCATCTACAGTGGTTAAGGGACAGGCTGTACTTGCCATCGTAAGTGACATAGGGGATCTGGAAGCCCCGGGCGCTGTTAGCCTCATTGGACTTAAAGTTGATCCAAAGCCGCCTGGAGCGAGCCGTGAAGGCGATAGGTCGCTCGTATGTCTGACATGTCTCATAGGTGGTGATGGATGTAGCTGACCCTTGAGAAGACATTGAAAGGGATAGCGTCGAGTATTTATACATTTCCTGTATTATGTTCATTAGTAGTAGTTATACAGTAAATCTATCCCCTAGGTTGCGCTGGCAAACTCACAGTTCTTTCTCATGACCAGTACGTCTCCACACTCGTCTTCTGACGGCAGGAAGATCTCGGGCACCACAATGAGGATCTTGCGCTTGCTAGGAGGGTTGATGTTCCAGATACACTCCACGTTCGCAGGGTAATTACCGGGGTAGTTGGGCGACTCGATGTAACCCGTGAACTCGCCCATCTCTCCACCACATTCTCTGTCTAGACGCACGCCGGCACACGCGCACACGTGAAGACATTACAGTTATTTATGATCCCCCCCCGCCCCCCATCCCATAAAACACATGATTTCTTCTTTACTTGCACGTACTCTTGCACTGGGAGACGCTGGTGGCACCGTCAAAGTCGGTGGTGGTGTTTCCCGGACAGGAGATGCAGTAGTTCTGCCTGAACTCCGTCTGGTATGTACCAAGGGGGCAGCGGATGCACCTGTGTACAGTGGTGTTGTAATAATGGCCGGGAGAGCACTGAACTGTAGGTGGGAAAGTGAGACACGCGCTAGTTACAAAATCCAAGACCGAACAGGACGTGGAACTATATTGGATTTATTTTGTTTTATTGGTTGTATGTAAAGATAACACGCTAACCTTTGACCTCACAGTCGTGAAAGGAGCTAGCACCTTCTCGTTTGGTGCTCAGCCCCCCCCCACAGGGGAAGCACAGGGTCCGCCCCAGGTCGGGCTGGTAGGTGCCTTGAGGGCACGGCTGGCAGGGTTTGAACCCATCGCTGGAGAAAAACCCTGTAGGACACTTGCCTGGGTTCATGACGAAGAACACAAGTTAAGTAATGCACGAGTTAGCAGGGCACTTTAAACTGTCTCCATGTTTTCCCAAGGGGATGGGCAAATAGGCTACCTGCACAGGAGGAGATGTTGCGAGCCCCAGTAGGCCCGTGGCCGTCGCTGCCAGGACAGAGGTCGCAGGCCAGCTGCCCCTCTTTCTCCTGAAACGTGCCAGGTGGGCACTGGACACAGCGCTCCTGCTCGCCATGGTAATAAGAGCCAGGCAAGCATCTGACTGAGAGAATATACACAGAGATAGTGGTCAGAGATGGGAAAACACACAGTACCTTACACCACTTGTAACTATAAAACATAGCAGGTATTAAGGTTGGTATCATTATGTTATATATTTGAAAATATGTATTTTGCCATTGCCATGAAATTCCTTAGTTAAAAAGGAACTAACTGGTTGCCAACTGGTGGCACGCAACTGGACAAAGTAGCACATTACATTTAACCCAGGGTCTTTGTGTTAAAATAAACCTGCATAAGCTCAACCCTGCCCCTTGTGGTCACAATTATAATTACACACAACTTTAACCTAACACTGTCGACCAATACTGGCCTTACCACATCGGCCACTGTCCTTTTCCCGGCCCGGGCCACAGTTTTCCTGGCCAGGAGTGGCCTGGGGGAGTTTCTGGGCTACCTCGTACTCCAAACCGGCCACTCGAATCAAGAAGCGCTCCTGGTTGATGGACTTTTTCAGAGCCTTAATGTAAGTCTTCACCTGCTTCTCCATGCGCTGTCGCAGACAACTGAGATTGCAGCTCCCTGGTCACGCACATAGTATGATATAGTTATGTACAGTACATATAAACAGTATGAAATACAAGGGATATTTCGACACTCAGTTTGCAGTTCTGAACCTCCTATTAAAGCATTTGAGACTAATGGGATTTCTGGACGGACCTGTGGTGTCTCCGGGTTTGACTTCAGCCTCCAGCTCCAAGGTAATGCGTGTTACCTCTTTGTTTGAGGGGTTACGCGCACGTCGTCCTTTGGCTTTCTTGGAGGAGTCGCATTTGAGGTTTACAAATGTCACTAGGCAATTACTGCAGGGCTGCCCACCTCCTACAAATCAATGCATACAATTATGGCGAATGCGCCACAATAACATACATGACTGCATAACAAAATGGCTGGTATGTGGTAAATGTCACACATAAAGTCGGTGTAACAAACTACAGGTCTTACACAGATATTCACAGTTATAGGACAAATGTACCATTTACCAAAATGCCCCAGTGCGTTACCTGGCCCCAGTGTCCGACCCCTGTCCTCTGTCCTGCCAGTCAGTTTAGGGTGCAGGTGACACTTGGCGTCTTTGATCTTAAACGAGGCCGTCTGCTTCACTGGAGTCTCTACAGGCACAGACACAGCTCAGTGAGTAGGAGAACATCCCACCGGCAGCACAGAAAAACTATTCAAACAGTGGTTCTCACTTTTGGACTCGTGACCCCCAAACATTTTTGCAACCTCCCCCTACTCACACATAAAGATAATTAAAAATATATCCGCATTTTATTAAAGAAAAATCAAACGACACTAGAAATAATAATGACAATATATATTAGAAATACTGTATTTAGATTATACAGCTAGATAAAGCTTGGGATAATCTTATGACGCCTCTAACAGAATCCTATGACCCCACAGGATCCACACCCTACGAACCACTGAATTAGAACAACATTGATGAAGATAAATGTGTGTATAAATGAACGGGCAGCGAACCTATGCAACTCTGACTGCTGCTGGAATTGAGTCGAGCTGGAGACTTTCCTCTGAGTATAGGAATCCCACAACTCACTGAGTAGCTGTTATCCGACTCTGAAAAACAACACACAGGCTCTTACTGTTCTTACTATTTTGCTAACAACATGACTTTGCTAACATTTGCATTTGTTAATTGTTGCATACCATACCTGCCAGATAGTGAGCTTTAGAGGCACATGTAAGGGAGCAGCTCTCTTTCTTGCCTGTCTTGCTACAGGTAAGAGTGGCCTTTGGAGCTACCAGCCCAGGGGTGCATTTCACAAGCTCTGAGGGAGAATGAAGCTAAATATTGACCCTGCGCAGGTAACAAATACTCAATATACATCAAATAAACAAACAAACAAACACAAAAGAACTGTCTATGTACAGTCTGTCAACATACCACAAAATTGATACAACTGAGTGTGTCTCTGTGTTGTTACCACTGGGGGGCAGTGATGCTACATACCAATACAGTCCTTCTTGTTCCAGTGCAGCTTGTAACCTGGTGGACAGGTACACTCGTAACTCCCGAGAGTGTTAATGCAGCCATATTTACAGCCCCCTCGGTTTATACTGCACTCATCAATATCTGGGGATAGACATGTACATTTATTAATCATATATAGATAAGTAAAAATAAATAATAAGAAAAAAGAAAAGTAAAAACAATCTGTACCTTTAGACAAAACGGAAAAAAAGTTCAGTAACCAAATTGAAAAAGATGAAAAAGAATAAAGTTTATACACAGCAATTGTAGCCAACACAGAGAGCTTGAGTCAGTTTTGTAGAATTGAAATGACAGAGATTGGCCTGTAACACAACAATTCAGCTGTAAACAAAGAGTTTCTGTGAAGTCAGTTCAGTGCATCCCGTCCGCTGTCATCCCCCGGGGACGATTGATTGTCTGTGTGTGTGTAAACCAGTGATCATTCATTTTGATGTCACCACATTGGATTTTACGGCCGAAACGCTGAGGACGACTTGGAGAGATTTGTGTCATGGAGTAAATTGTAGTCACTTATATGCAGTTATAAATAAAAAATAAAAAACACACACACAAGCAGAGTTAAAACCCACTTTAAAAATCCTCCAGGAACCAGATGCTGGCTGCCTGCCTTTGGATGCCCAATAGGAAATTACTTAACTGGGGTAGAGCTGAGGACGGCCAGACTTGCGATAAGTGGCCGGGATACTGTGCGAGACGGAGATAATGGCAGTGATTGATGATGTGGCCCGTTGATACGAAAATCTCACCCCTGTCTCATTCAATTATTCACCGTAGATAAACACAGACACACACGCGTCTGTTCTCTCAAGACAAGGATGATGGCTCCATCAACTATGTTTTTTCTTCCAGTGTTGCCAGATTTTGACTCTAAACTGCTGTGAGAAATGGGCTGCCAACATGTGTCTGACCTCTGCCGCAAGATAGCCCGTTTAAAATGAGATGGGCAGGAGAATTGACGCCTCATGCCAAAGAACGTGCCTTCTAACAATTGTTGCCTGGGTTTCTTTGTTTCTCCGGTACTTTGGCATGTGACCAAACCTCAAAAACTGCTGTCAACCTTTTGTCTAAATCTGCCTTTACAGGTTCAAAGGGAATAGCCTGCAAAAGTTTGGAAGGGACCAAAAGGAATGGGATTGACAGCTACATTTAACTCAAGTGTCAACAACTGCCTGCATATGTTGTGATGCGCAGTAACTGTCAACTGTCATATCTACATGGGTCTGGGTGAATAGATAGATAGATAGATAGATAGATAGATAGATAGATAGATAGATAGATAGATAGATAGATAGATAGATAGATAGAGATAGATAGAGATAGATAGAGATAGATAGAGAGATAGATAGATAGAGAGATAGAGAGAGACAGAGCTGACTCATGATAGATGTATGAATGAACATTTTCTCACATTCATACATCTATGCTAGCTGACTTAACTGTAATTGGGTGTCCAGTGTTACATAATTAAGTTTCGCAGTGAGTGAAACTATCATCTTGCAGTATTAAGTCAAGAACAACCATACTGTTTACATGGCTGTCTGGAAGAATGGCTGTAGAAGAAAGTCTGAGGCCTGACTTGAGAGCAGGGATGACAGTTTGCACATTGCTTTGCAGAATGTAACTAAACTTCATTGGGCTGTTCATGACGGGCCTATTATTAAGCCTTGAGCGTGGCTGTCTCGATTGTTTGCCAGGTTTATTTGATCCAAAAAGGGAATACTGCAACCCTGGTTAAGCCTAAGAATAGAAAAGTATCAAGGAGGTCTAAGCAGAGAAAGGTGAAACCACTCATCACTTGCTCTTCAGAACAGCCTCTCCTCCAGCAGCATGGTTTGATAGCACATATAATCACAGAAACTGTCATTCCATTGTTCTCATGCCCCCCCCCCCCAACATCCCACCCACCCGCTCTCCCTCTCCCCGTTTCTAGTGTTAATGCACACCACATGAAAGATTTTCCTAATATTCCAAAAGCAGCATTATGCATTTGTGAAATGATAGAGCATGCTGGTTTTCTGCCTGTAGGAATCAAAATCACTTTTATTCGGTACATGATGTACAGGTTTGTAAAAGGAATTAGACTCGGCGGAATTTCAAGAAATAATATAGGCATCCGCGCCATAGGCTGAAGACGAGGCTGGGAGGGTGCATAGAGGAAGAGTCATAATTACTCCAAAATCCATCCATCCATCCACACACACTGCACTTTAACCGTTTCTGCACTCTGTTCTCAGTATGTGGAGAAAAAAAGAAAGAAACTAGTCAAAACAACCTTGGCTCTCTGCCCTTTGATATGACATGTTACCTGTTGTGACCGTGAGCGGAACATTCCGGAGTTTTGACTCAATGGAATTTGACATGGCAGTGAACATGAGCACAGTGGCAGCCAGTGTTGCAAACTATGGAGTGCCCCCATGCCTGCCTAGGTCTCTAGGGCACAGCAGCAGATGCTAACAGGTGATATACACCTACACACACACACACACACACACACACACACACACACACACACACACACACACACCATCAGTCGAAAAAACACCTTGATACTTTTCGGCCATGTAGATCTGGCACACACATGGTGCATGTCTGCTAGAGGTTAACATGAATACACAGATGCCAAGGATAATAACGTAAGATGCAGTTAAAGGGATTTATGCAAGTTGTGTGCCATCATCCGTACGAAGTGTCATAGATCAGGGGAAAAATAACAACGTTTTTTAGTTCTTCCTGACAAACTAAGGGGAGGTTAGCAGGGAGGTGTGGGATCTAGAGAAAGTGTGATGGAATGGAGATTAATAGAACAGCGAGAGGGCCTAGGGGCGAATAGGAGTGTCACCTTACCTCCACAATGTGCCAGGCCGTAGAGAACATAGCCTTTGTGACAGAGGCACTGGAAACTACCAGCCGAGTTGATACAGGAGTGGTCACAGGCTCGGTCGAATGAACATTCGTCAATGTCTGCAAAGGGGAGCACAACACACAGTTAGAGACTCTGGAGTTGTTCAATACATGAAAAAGAACCTAAATTGCTTTTCGTTTATGGCCTACTTTTTCCGATTTCATTCCGCTATGAATTGTGCTCGCAATGAATTTTAAAAGGGTCAGAAAACAATTGTGAGAACAGAAGATTTCTTTTCAAAAGAGGTTTATTATTTGTTTGGGTGCTTGGCATGGCAGTTGACCTCCTTCAGGAAGACACTTTTCCATCTTAATGGCGTTAAGAAGTGTTGCAACCTCAGCAGGACTCAACAGAAAACTCTTTTCACCTGAAAATAGACACTGGAGGGCTGTTGTGTCACTCCTAGAGGGACGCAACCACCCTGTCCTGCTCTGTTTTGTCCCATTTGTCTAAAGGTCATTTTTTGCATTTCAACAAATGTTTTCATAATGTAAATGCAGTGTCCCATCTAATCCAGCTGGCTTTGGTGGCCGTAGACCGCAATACGCTTCCCAACGGATAATCATCACTTTTGGTTCTCTGAACCTTGTTGGAGCATAGTCGCTCTACGATACATTACGTCACAAAAGCTTTGTTTTCATTTGTAATATTTATGGACCCAGCATCACCAAGGCTTGTATATTCTTTGGTTCTATCGGCAATACATCAATACATCGGTAAGAGTCAGCAATTAGCTCTTTCATGCCTAGACAGCACATGCAGTACCTTGGAGAATTGAGCTGTGCTTTTGTTTTTACAAGGGACTTTACTGAATTAAATTGAAAAGAAGAAAAAAAATGCTGGAAGTTCCCATGAACACTGTATAATCTGTAGAATGGGAACTCCATCCTACCAAGGCTACAAGGTACTGTCAGCCAGCATGAAACAGATATGGTATATGTTCTTGCTAGTATGCATTTCAAGGCAATTACAGGCCTCCAGTTGTATAATGAGCTTAACGAAACCGACAAGAAAGACCAATTCTGCACATAATTGTTCTGTTGGTGCTATTTTTTAATGATAGTCTTACATTAGGCATAATCACTTCAAACAGTTAATCTTTCCATTCCAGTGAGTTTACAACTTGGCAGGCCTGCGAGAGCACCTCCAACCAAAGAGGTGCGTTTGGACTGAGATTCAAAGCTTATCAAGTGATCAGCTAACAAAAGCGTAGACGGAATGTCTTCAGTGCTTAGGGCTGATGTTTTTTTTAATCAATACACTGAAAAGAAAAAAATATGATAAGATGGTTATTATTATCTGTTTTTTTTAGATATGTAGGCCATACATAATTCCTTAATACTAACATAAAATTCTGAGATATAAAAGCCTGTTTTTACAGATTGATGCTCATACTAATTCAAAAGGAGGTCAATGTTGACCAACAATAATGAAAGCATTACAGAAAATCCGACTTTTCTTTTCAGTGAACAGAAAGCAACACATTTAGACAAACAAGATATCACAAACACCTCTACGGCAAGACATGTTGTATAAAAGGCTGCAATAAATGATAATGACCATTCCGGAGGCTACAGTAGATGTGTAAGGATTTGTGGGACTCCAGCAACCCTTATTTACCATGCTGCTAAGGTGAAATATGCAGTGTGTGTTGGTGGGATTGTGCCCAACCTGATGTACGTGCAAAGCACCATGGGAGTGGCTGGAGATGAAGACAGACACAGGAGTGCTGGCAGACTTGAAACATTTCACATTTCATCTCACAGCGCGTGTTATTTTACGGAGGTGCCTTATTCTCTCTGCGGGAGACCGAAAGAGGAAGACGGAAGTTGAAAAAAAGCTTTAGGGGTCTCAATCAGTCAGTAGTCCTTGTTATTTTGCTGACTCATTGCTCCAGACTGCCTTCAGAGCGACGGCTTGACCTCTCACCTCAACTTCCACCCTGGCGCAAAACAACAATCTGGGGGAAGCAAATAAGGACTTGACAAAAGAAGAATAGTGAAACAAAGAGAGACAACTACTGTTTACACAGGCCAGATAAGAGCTTTATCATATTTGCTCCCTCTCTCCCCCCTCCAGACGTGTGGTCTGATAAAGGCAGTGCTTTGTATGGATTAGCTGAGCGCAGGATCGGGGGTGGGGTGAGGAGGGGGGTTGGCGTGGCAGGGGTTGAAGGGTTGGAGGGCTGAGGAATGCTGGAAAGGGTTCACCAGGGCTGAGCGAGACATGCCCCGTCCTGACTGATGGGCCATGGGCCGCTGACAGCGGGGAAACACCATGACTGTTCAAGCTAAGATAAACTTGGAATTCGGTTTACACATCCCACCACTTCACAGATCAGAGCACCGCCGAAGTGCAACTTAAATTGAAGCGTAGATCGAGGAACTGATAACGAACAAACTGCTTTTATCTACATATTTATTATCTTTGCGTGTTTGTCTTCTTAATTAGTGTCTGTCTTTTTACATGTCACATTAGCACATATTTATGATTATTTCATTGCACGCTAATTAGCATCATTAAAGTAATAAATGAAAGTTCCAATGAAATGAAATACAAAGTTCAATTCAACAGCGCTAACAAAAAGGATCACTGTCAGCTAAACCAGTTTGAAAGGGAGTAATAGAGAGCAATTAAACCATTTTATTGATGGGTGTGCTGCTGTTCACATTTATGCCCTGCCTCTCATTTCAGGCACCTGGCACAGGGAGGGAAAGTACAGAGGAGTGATGAGACAGGACAGACGGCAGACAAGTGAATCAGCGGTGCGTGGTGTAACAGAGAGGTGTAGCAGAGCACGCAGGCTTGACACACCTCACTCTGGTCGTTATCGAAACCCTTCGCTCCAGACAAAACACGCAGCCTTAAACAAGCACAACGCTGTTCCTAGGTAGCCCCCATTCACTCACCACACACACGCACACCTTGGCTGGTGAAGGCCCCAGTGCCCTGACGAAATCAGGGATTCACATTCCAACACGCACAGACAAACCATATTTTATGAGTTATCTGCAGCATAAGGCATTTTGCATCTGCAAAATATACTTGTCATTGTTGTACTACAAATGTCGAAGGAAAGACGTCCTGCCAGAAAGAAAAAAATAGCACAGAGGAACGAATAGCAGTGGGTGGATTTTCGTGTATTGCGAGAGTGGCACGGTTCGATACTGCCACGCTAAAGCCCTCGCATGACACTGATGTGTACCAGGCTGGATACTGATTGACCACATCAATAAAAGAAAAGAGAATATTAAAGCCATGTCATCTGTTTTTCCACTCGGAGCGAGGCTCCGCAGTTCGAGCCGGCCTGGCTTCTCTCACCAGATGTTTCTGGCGTAGGCCTGATTCGTTCAAGACGCAAAAGGTTCCAGAGTCGCAGCTATAATTCCCCACACCTGCGTTCGGCCTACGGCGAACTCTTTATTTGTTCTGCGGTGAGGACCCCCAGCTCCTGCTGAGCGACGGCTGCCGCCGAATCTAACAGGCAAACATGCCAGAGGGGCCTGGCTTGGTGGTTCCAGCAGGGCAATTAAACTGATTGACAATTTGAACAATCACAAGAACATTGATACATTGACATTACAAGGAAAAGTATTAACTCTATAACTGTAAAATAAATCTATAACTGTCTTCCGTGTACTTGTGGACATACTAAGGTAGTGGCAACACAGAGACTTCTACAGGAGGCCAGTTAGAGGTATTCTGATTGGCTCCTACCTTGACACGTCCTCTCATTGGTCAATAGTTTGTAGCCCTTCTTGCAGCTGCACTCGAAGCTGCCCACCGTGTTCCGACAGACGTGGTCACACCCCCCGTTGTTGAGACGGCATTCATCGATATCTGATATATGATAGAATTAAAGGAGAGAACAGAAAAGGTCTTGAAGCCACTGTATGAACATAAGGGCCAAACAAAAGTTGACTGGTATGCCTTGTGTCCACAGACAGTGAACATCAAATTAATAAATCTTAAACTCATTTTAAACTCAAATCTTAAATTTCCCCCCGTCTCCTTCCGATTATTTACTTCATTACTTGTGTAGCCAATAGCCGATCGATATATCATTTGCTCATCCAAGCTTTGATCGTGCCTCGCCTCGGAGTTCTTGGCAGTGGTTTTGATTAATTCAGACTCATTACAAATGAGGCGTGTCTGGAGGGAGACTTCATCATCTGGTTGGAATAAGCATCAGAATAGCATCACAAATGGAATAAAATAATACGCTCTTTGCTCCATCTTTGCCCCCTCCCCGCCGCCCTCCTTCAGAGGTTCCTGGCCGGCAGTGCGGGCCTATATCTCCTCGTGCCAGCGCTGTCTGGGATTGTTTTCCTTTTGTTTCCTCTCAGCCCAATAAAATCCCATGCACTTTTATCAGAGTTGTTGGAGTAACGTTATGGGCCCTTAGAGGGAGGGCAGACTTCCATTTTCATAACTGTCGTCACGCTCTAAAAAGTTATCTAGGGAAAAAGTACCCCCACCCCTCCACTCTTGTTTTGTAATCTTCTTACTGACATTTAATATAATACTTGATGTTTTAATCTAAAGTTTTGACTGTTACGATATAAAACTGTAATATTGGAGAGCAGTGGTGCACAGGTAGCTTGTGACAACAGGCAGGGCCAACACAGAGCTCAAGTAGAAGGATCACGGTAATTCCATGAATAGTTATGGAATGTATTGCCGTTACTGTATGTATGTATGTATATATATATATCTTTTAGAAATTAACAGTGTTGCAATAGATTGTATCAATACAATGCAATGACAAAAAGAAGTACGGGGGGGCATTATCAATATTTTCCATTGATATTTCAGTGGAAAATATTGTGTATGTTCAATGGAAAATAATATTAGAATAGAATTTCAGTATCCCTTAAAATGAGAGGAACCAACAGACATGTTTACAAGGTGTTAAGAAGTCAAGCTGACTGACAGGGTTAAACCAGAACAGCGTAAATTTGCCCAGATAATGCCTGCGATTGGCAGGTAAAGAGAGCGGATCCATTCACGATCGGCAGCGCGAAAAGGGAGGAGATTAGCGACTTTTTGCGTTACCTTTGCAGGTCTTGCGGTCTGGCTGCAGTGTGAAGCCGACCGGGCAACTGCAACGGACGCCCGTCACCGCGTCGTGACATGTGCTGTCGCAACCGCCGTTGTTCACCGCACAGGTCTCTGCAAGGAAACAGAAAAACATACACTAAACACGGTCCCAACATACAGCTACATTTCCCCAACCTTAGAAAATACAATGAGGAGAACGTTTTCGCTTGCTATTGGAATTTTTTATGCATTGGGAAACAACAGAAAGGAACTTCTGTGGAATTAAGATCCAGCACTCCTGTAAAAGCCAGAGATTATGAGAAGACTGGTAAAATGGAGAAAACAGTTACACAGCACACAGAGCGTCTGAAGGAGTGTAACATTGAGGAGATACGATCAGAAAAAGCAGGAATGGTTAGGTGCACCACAAGCCAGACACACAGGATTTGAATGCTTCTCTGTATCTTCTCTGTGTGTGTGTGTGTGTGTGTGTGTGTTTGTGTATCCTGTTTTCTTCTTTTCAGCCAAGGTGAATAATGTCCTCCAGAAACTCTTTGTAGACCATCCAGCTCCCCCCGCCCCCCCCATTGTAAAGGCAGCGGTTGGATGTCCAGACCATTGCAGACAACATCACAATTTTGCTGGTTTCAACAACAGCTTCCAGGCACTTTGGGGATAAAAAAGCAATTTCGCCCACTCTCAGTCTCTGTTAGCTAGCCAAATGTAAAGAAAGGGAGGGTGGTCAGTCAAAGGAGAAGACTGGAGAATCATCTCCCACTGACACTGACAAATTTCGCAAAGCCACCAGCAGAGGATACATTTGTGCGGTACGAACACATTATACCAGCCTCACAGACAGGCCTCAAACATGCTGGAAAAAACAACAAATTTTCAAAAGCAAAACTGTAACATCAGACAATCATTAACTTGTTGTAGAAAAGCTACATGGATTCTCTCAACAGACTGGAGGATACTGTTGGCAGCATTTCTAAAAGCTTTCCACTAATGGAAATAACCAACTAAACGTATGGTTGTAACCTATAGAAGAAGCAGGAAACGTGCATGTGTAGGGCTACATAGGACCTACTGCACATCTGCAATAATCAATAGAGGAAACATGTAATCTTATTCACGTAATTGTAAAACTGCACCACAGACAGATGTCACAACATGACTTTAAAACACCTTAATTCAGATAAGATTGCTATTGACAAATAGCTAATGACTCAAATATCCAAATCGCTGTGGATAGAAGTGTCAGCTAAACACTGTAAATGTTTGTCATGTCCCATTGCAGCCATCACAGGCCGAATTGGGTAACATTTTTGACACACATATCACTAAGACAAACACGAAAATAAAACTGCCAGAATATAGTCTAAGGATTAAAATATTGATTATTTTCCAAGTGAAAGATATTAGACCTGGATGACAAGTGCGTTTTCTTGGGTAAAGCCATCTCTTTTAAAGTCTGTTAAGCAGAGAGGTTTTTCCATCTTATACCCAGTCACAGCACAGGGGTGTGTGGGTTCATATAATTGCAAAGTACAAGGCAGTGAGAGCTGGCAGATGGAGTGATAAGACCATGTCAGGACATGCCTAAAAAACACTTAGTCAGGCAGTTATCTCACCAAAATGTAATAATCAACTGCTAAGGAGGGCAAAAATATTTATCACATTATGGCTTTGTGAAGACATGGAGAGAGGGAGAGGGAGAGAGAGAGAGAGAGAGAGAGAGAGAGAGAGAGAGAGAGAGAGAGAGAGAGAGAGAGAGA
>JAODLI010052039.1:0-16308 GCA_027575585.1 Percopsis omiscomaycus | reverse complement strand
GTGTGTGTGTGTGTGTGTGTGTGTGTGTGTGTGTGTGTGTGTGTGTGTGTGTGTGCGTGCGTGTGTGTGTGTGTGAGCCCTTAGGTACTGTGTCGCAGGGCCAGTCGTGACTACTGCATGTGACGAGAGTACACATCTGGACACATTCTGTTTACTAGTTCAGTGGCTTCAAAATGGACGTTATAGAAAACATTGTTTGATTCTGTTCTATTTGAAGTTTCTGTGATGCACAAAATTGATTCAATTAAACCCTTGGCCAGGTCAGGGCTACAAAGCTAGCTTTTGTCAAAGCTGGCGGTGAGACTGTGTTGACGAGAGCACCGCTGTGTCTTCCTGTTTGAATCACCGCCGGTATTTTAAACTCTGCCTTCACAGGGCGTTGGATTGGTTTGGAAGTTTCAAACTCTGTTTACCGCTCCACCCACAAGTCATATTGTCTCATAGATGTCCCCAGAATGGGTGAGACAGTTGGTGTGGTTATGCCTGCAGTTATCAAGCAGCTGTGAGGGTATGCGTCTTTCTCTGTGTGTGTGTGTGTGTGTGACACCGTGTTTGCGTCACTATATCCCATCTCACCCACCTACACACGCCTCATTAAAGCGCAGTGATCACGATCATTTACTGAGAGAAAAGTGGACTGTATGTGTGTGAGAGTGTGTGTATAAGTCCTGTATTTCTGTTGTTACTGTTGATGTGCATAAAAATCATGGTGCATATGAATAACCACACACAAAAGGGAAACAGGGCGGAACAAAGGGTGGGCCAGGCAGAACACTGGGGGGAAAAAGCAGACACGCTAGGGGAACATGGACAGGACCACGGGGAACATGGCACACATAAAAGACGCAAGACAAGATACCATAATACAGTAATTGGATCAGGCGATCCTAGACCGGGTCGTGACAACAAGTAGGCCAAGCAAGCTTGCTACCTTGTAGCGGTTTGACCCGTATATAATAATATTTGTAATAAACCCAGAAATACAGTTGGGTGACCAACATTGGTTACAGCAGCTGACCTGGCATTGAGAGAGAGAGAGAGAGAGAGAGAGAGAGAGAGAGAGAGAGAGATAAATCAGGATAAGGGAATCCCTCCTATCACGCTTTCTTTATTTATCCCTCTCTTATCTATCTAAATTAAGGTAAGCGGCTTAACACTGCATAGTAATGCAGTTTGTTGTTGTGATACGTGGTGTGGTTGCTGCTAACATGGATAGCTGTGTTAGCTGCTTCTGTGTAATGTTTTGGCCATCATAACCTACCCTATAGGGCCCTTAGCATGAATGGTCTGTTCAGTTTAAATTCAGACAGCCCGAATGGGCCGATGCTCTTTGTACTATTAAGTTTGTGTCACATCTATCACTCATCTGCCTGGGAAAGGCCTAATCCCCATGGAGTAATACACCAGCTATGGGACCCCCTACCCTACGCAGGAGTGCGTAACACGGTAGGGTAGGGCCAAGTAATAGGGGGGAATTGGGATTGGGCCTTAGTGTTACAGTCTAGACTAAGTCTCACCTCTTGATTTACAAGTTTAACGGTATGACCTCCTTAAAATAAGCTAAAATAACCAGTAATAATGAAAAGAAAGTAAAATAAATACTAAAAACCGCATTGAGAAGTGTTTTTTTTTTTTTTTTTTTAATAATCTTCCTATATACCCTCGTTATTGATGCCAAACCCGTAGCAACAGAACAGACCTTAATGGACTATCTGTGGCTAATAGAACCAGAATGGATTACCTGGTTACAGCAGTGAATGGGAGTGGGTTTCCAATGAGTATGAGGGCGTGCACAGGCATTAATCAGATTAAAAAGAGAGTACGTGTGTTATCAGTGCTTTAGAGTATGTTTGTTCAATAAGGCAAAACTACTCATTTATATTCTGCTTCCCTGTCGCTCAGGTTTAAACACCCACAGGGCTTAGGTGTGTCTTTGTGTGAATGACCATGGTAGAAACACGATGAAAGCAGTGCTAAACAGTGACAGATTGCAGAACGGACGGTGACACAGAAGTGACAGTGAGCTTAAATGCACATACACAAACACGTACATGTATGAAGCAAAGTTAGAGCACACACAAACATATGAAACATGTGAATGCAAACACACTAATGAAAACATGCAGGCATTGCTGAGCTCTCTGTTTTCTTCTGTCTTTCTTCGCATTGTCTCATTTTTGATCATATTAGGGTTAATTTTTGTTAGTTTTGCATAAACCGTACCCATCACAGGGCTGGAAACAATATATTGACAGATGGTTTTAAATTGTTTTAAATAAAGTGAACAAATAATGAAAAACATTAGTTCATGTTTTATTTGCACTGTGCTTCTTTCCATTTATTTTTCTTATTTCTCTTGATTGGCCCCTGGAAGACATATTTAGATCTCTGAAGTGTTGTCAAGTGATTAATGATGATGAATAAACATTGACTCCATGTATTATTTGACTGACTGGGCAGTTATTTCCCAAGACACCAGTCAAAACAAGACTCAGCCATGTGCAATATTCAGAGCCCTTAAGGTAATTGATTTCCCGTGGATCTGCATTGTGATAAAAAGAGAATGGGGGGCGGGGGTGTAGCTATATGTCCAGCCTTAGTTGGAAGTAAAGGTTGTTTGACCAACTTTCAATGTAAAATGAATGCTGCACTGTATTGTACTACAATAGTCCAATAAACAGCTCACTCTTGGCCCTTTTCCATTGCATGGGCTGGCTTGGCTTGACTCGGTTTTTAATTTTCTCTCGGCACTGCATGAACTGAGGATGCCCATCTCCTCCAGATTGCTTGCAATGTGTTAGTAATGTGTCAGTCACGCGAACTAACGACTCCCATACGATCGGCTCTCATCTGAGAGCCAATTTCTTTTTTCCTTTCTTTTTTTTGGGTTTTAATTAATACAAGACACTATTATTATTCATCTGTCCTGACCGTGAGCGGGCTGTCGGAATCACTGTCAAGCTTCCATACATGCATACCCATGGTATCAGTAGAAATCTTAGAACCAATTCCAAGTTATTGAATTAATCTTCCTCCTTAAATTAAACATGCAAAGAAAAATATTGCTCCAAAAGTGTATTATGATCACGGGCATTTATATTTTTTATGGCTATCAAAGATCACCAATGAAGACAAACTAAATCAACGGCAAGACCATTGTTTTATACCAAACATAATGTAAAATAATGGTATTCTCAAAATTATAGTTTAGTTTAGTATAATTTAAGTACATGCATACATTCCAATCATAGGTCCAATCATAGGACTCTGGTCCTTGTGACGTCCCCACAGCCCTCTTGGATGCGGGTAGCAGTTTCAAACCAAAACAACGTTTGTGTTTAGGGCAATTCCAGACAGAAATCAAGGAGTGTGCCTATAAAGTAGATTAGTAAATGAGTTTGACATATTCCTCTGGAATTATGTTGAGGCATGTTGAAATTCAAAACAATGAAATGGAAAGAATCATAAAAATGCTAATGTACATAAATTAAAACCTCCAAAAAAGTTCTGTTTGTCACTCCTCTACAGTATTATTCTGGTCTGCGACCAGAAGCATGGCTTGTGCCCAAGACCTTGCCATTTATACAGCGTTGTAGGGTTGCCCCTGGAACATTCCACGCTCTCGCAAGAAAGCGGATATTTGTTTTCCCTCCAGTTGCCACTATTTCTTTATATTGCTCTACTGCCCCTCTCATCCTCTCTTCAGGCCACTGATTGTATTGGACATACTGTCCCTTTCTTTTATGTGCCTTTCTTTTCTCAATCCTTCCTCCTCCCTGAAAAATTTTTATGAAGTATTTTTTATTATAAACTAACATTTACTTTAAATATATCTACTATACATTCATTGCCTTGTTGTTCTCAGTGTGTGAGTGTCTGTGTGTGAGTATGACTATGCCTAGTGTATTGCGTGTGTGTAAGCGGATATGGTAGCTACATTCAAACAGTATGGATCTGTCACACATATAGGTGTACATCCTGACTCTTTTACTAATATTTCTTAGGCTGGGTTCACATGTAACTTGTTTTTTTGATGAAAAAACGCTGGCAGGGTAGATTCTAAAAGGCAGCTTAAAGCATCTTTTGTTGCCATAACAACAGCTACTGCAACATTTTCGTGATAACATTTACATGTCGAGAAGGAGACAACTCACTCTCCATGACATTGTACGGGGGAGGGCGCTACCGCTACCCTGTCCATTTTTGATGGTGATGGGAAACGACAGGTCTCACTACTCCGCTTGTGATTGGTCAGCTGTCATTTTTTATAAACACGGTCTACTCCACAGGATTATAATGTAAAACAGATACTGACAGCTTCAAAAATAAGTTACGTGTGAACGCAGCCTTAAAAATGTTTCAATGTTTTGGTTAAAGTAAGTACAGAAGGTTGCCCATTTTAGCTGAAACTGATGGCTCATTTTATCCACCACATTCAGCTAAAATGGGCAAGCAACTTTTTTTGATGTAAAAATATATTTATTATGTAACTGTTACCATATTTCACAGGATATCAATGCAATATTAATTATCTATTAATTTCATTAGTTATGAATATATCAACCTTATTATAGAAAAGTAGTATTTTACATGTCAACACTCATCATTCGTTTTTCCCCACCAGTGTCCATATGAGGAATTGCCCCACCCACCTTAGCAACCTCAGACCAATCAAACCAGTTCAAACCACACATTATGTGCTGTTGTGGCAACAAATTCAATTTATTAACAGTGACTGGCTAAAAAAATGTAAAGCACTAGGACACAACTTTATCCAGTCCATTTTAGCTGATGGCCCAATTTGCCTGACTATACACACACGCACGCACACACACACACAGACCTCTTGCATTAAAATGTATTCTATAGAATTCAAATATATTCTATACCTAAATACCTAACGTTCTGTTGTCTCTTCTTTTAAATGATTCAGTTCATGATTCAAGTCTAATTTGATATTAATTCAAAAAACAACTGTCGACATCAGTATTTTTCTGCATGTTATAATCCATGGCAGTGCGGATAGTGTTGTTTTTTTCCTGGGAGAAATACCAAAGTTGAAAGGTCACACAGTTCCAGCGAGTAAATCCAGTTTTAAGAAAGCTGAAAGCTTTCGTTCGTTCTTTCACTAACCTCCGGACTCGCCATCTCTCCTGTGTTGTGTGGGCGAGAAAATGCCAAAGCTGTTAAGGAGCAGCTGTACAGAATCATTTCAAATATATTCTTGAAAAATGAAAATTACACTTAATGCATCAGTGTGGGGGCAGGATAGTCTAGTGGGCTAGGTGTTGGACTCCCAGCCAGAAGGTCGTGGGTTCAAGCCCCAGAGTTTGCCTACCTGTAAGCATCCTTGAGCAAGATGCCTAACCCCTATCTGCTCCATTTAACTGGAAGTCGCTTTGGATAAAAGCATCTGTCAAATGACCTAATTGTATATCATTTCCTGACAGATTCAGGATCTATGACCAGAACAAACCAGAAGTGGTCTCTATAGAGACCAGAATGTTTTTTTTGTACCAGGCTGTAAACTTCTATTTCTGCTGTTGGACAGTTGTTGGACATTTTAACATGGGGGTCTATGGGAATTGACTCTGCTTTTGGAGCCTGTCTCAAGTGGCCATTCCAGGAACTGCAGATTTGGGCACTTCCGCTTTCTTTCAATTTTCAGCACCGGAGGTTGCCGCTTGATTAATTCTCTGTATAGCTGTTTTGATTTTGAATGCTGCGTATAAATAATGACCAATGTAGGTTTATGAATTATTCATTATTTAATGCTGGGATTTAATGTTGGCATACAATATAGTCTCGTGGATGGTTTGGAAGTTTGGGAGGCTGCATTCTAGGCCGCAGTGGGCCAGAGAACTACAGATTATTAGATTAAATGTTTAAATGTTTTTCTGCCAGCCTGCCAGCCAAGGTGGTGGAGCGAAGTGCTCTGGTTGGGGCTTGGAGGTAGAGCGGGGCAGTTCCTTTTGCTGCCTTGTAGGCCAACACTAATGTCTTGAATCGGATGCGGGCTGAGATGCGGAGCCAGTGAAGGTTTCGGAACAGGGGGGTTACGTGGGAAAACTTTGGTTGGTTGAATACTAGACGTGCTGCTGCATTTTGGGTTTGTTGTAGGGGTCTGGTAGCAGAGACCGGTATTCCGGCAAGTAGAGAATTGCAGTAGTCTAGACGTGAGATTACTACAGCTTGGACTAGGAGCTGTGACACAAGGAAGCGACATATGTATGCATTTGTTCTCACTAATGGTCCATCAAGCCTCCATCACTACGATGTCGAGGTTTTCAGGGGTTGGGGTGATGAAGTCAGTTTCCTTCTCATTGTATAGCCTATTAGGCTATGCGCTGGCGATGGGGGAGGAGCTTTGGTTATCTCCAATGATAACCAAAGGGATGGGATGATCCTTCCATGTGAGATTGCCTTAAACTAAAAATCTTTAAATTTCACCCTTTTGTTAATTGTTGCTAATAATAATAATTCAGACACATGGAACATCTTTTTAAAAAAAAAACGTTTTAAGTGGAAATAATAATCCGATAACAGACTCCAAACACTACTGATCTGTCGGTTCCTTTGTACCCCCTGGTGGATGAGTTAAGCATTGTAGTGAATGAGCCGGACAATACATTTTGCTGCTACCGCATTGCTTTGACTGAGAGTGCAGCAATTTGTGCCACGACTCTACTCAAACAACATCTGTAAGATATTGAGTTGTGGCTGATTGTGTGTCTGCCTGAAAAAAGCTAAATGCTAGCAATTAAAGCATGTTAGTTGAAACAATTATAAATTAATTAATCATATATTCTGGAGGTGTGTGCACAAGGTATGTGTCTGTGTCCCAGCAGGTGGGATGTGTGTGTGCGTGTGTGTGTAGTGGTCTCTGATGCCTGTTGTTTTGACAGCAGACAGCTGTGAGGATTCCCGCAGATAATTGACCAAATGTGAATGAGACTGTACTGTGTGTGTGCGTTTGTGTGTATCACACAGTGTGACATAGAGGCATACACACATACATACCGACACAACAGGGTAAGTCACAGCAGGGCATAAAACACACACACACACACACACACACACACACACACACACACACACACAGTATGAGCGGGCCACCTGCTGTGTTTTTGAACTGGTATTCAACGAAATGTCACACATGTGATCCTCTTCCAGAATGAAACCGATTGTGTTAATGTCAAATTGTGTCACTGTAGAGTTCGTCCTTCTGTTCCTAATTAGACTAACTACGTGTTTTTACCAACACAAACAATCAAATGGGAAGCCAACAGTCCCAAACATGGAATGTCTATTTAATCTACTTATAAGTAGTGTAATATATTTAGGTTAGTTAAATATATTCCATATTTAGCTAAATAAGGTTGTAGAGTAGGTGGATAAACCCTCACTTCAGGGATGGCTGTTGCAGTACTGAATAGGTGGAGTAGGCAGAAACAAGAAGCAACAGTCCAGCAGTATGGGTATAAAGGCAACATTCAATGCAACACATCAATCTTTTGGTGACACAACACACACCGACAGCATGACCCCCAGCCAACCGTCTTTGTCTGTCTAACCCTTCACTTAAGTACCAAACAGGTGAAACCAATCTAGATTACATAGGGGTACTTACAAGTATCCTTAATTAAATTATGTATACACATAAATGTATCTTATTAAATATAATCTATGTATCCTAAATAGTTTCTTGGTGTATAAACCCCACTGTCATCTCTCCCTCCCTCGCTCTGTCTGGACTGCTCTGCCCTCCACTAGATGTTAATGCTGTAGGCCTTCATGCCTGCCTCTCGCCCATTCTCTCTGAATTACAGTGTGAGATAAATACCTCCACCTGCCCTCTCCCCCTATTTATTTAGGGTCACAGAGGGCAGGAGCCAATCCTAGTGGATTTAGGGAAAGAGCTGGGGTCAGAGGTAGGTATTTAAGTAAGACCAAACTTTATAAAGCAAAGAATTTAAACCAGTGGACATTGGACCTACGGGGGAAGTCTGGGCTCGCCAAAAAGCCATGGATCTTGGTCTGTGCTCCGGCAGTTGCTTCACCTGTGGATCAGGCCCTTGGGCACAGGCTCCTATGCAACTGCATAAGCTGCCTGTCAGTAGATGAATGTTCCAGTGGGTCATCTGCAGCCCGCGGAAGGGGTCATCTTGTCCTTTTTACAACCAACATGTTCCGTGTCACTCTGGAAGTGGACTTACCAGATGTCTTGTTTGTTCATCTGACACACACACACGCGCGCGCATGCGCACACACGCACGCACGCACACACACACACATCTCAGTGATTCTTCCGGCAGAAATAGACAGGCCAGAACGGCCTCTAGACCATTCTGCATCGCAGTGAGCCAAATTGAATTTGACAACATTTTATAGATGGAGGAAGTGGTGGGGTGAAGTGGGGTGGGAGGGGTTAGAAAGATAGAAAGTGCAGAGACGGTAGAGTTGGCTCTCCCCATTTTCTTTTTGGAAGACATGAAACATTAGGTGTCAGTATTGTCTGAGCACAGTACGCGCGTGACCTTGAGGACGTCGGAATGTCGGGAATACTTGTCTGCCTTGACAGCTTCCTTAAGACATCTCATTCCAACCCCATAATGTCCAGATGGAGGGAGGGAGGGAGGAAGAGAGAGAGGGTTGGCAAAGAAGATTAGGAAAAGATAGAAAGGGAGAGACTGTAACAGCAGAGAGAGAGAGAGAGACGGGAAACAAAGCGACATGCGCTGTGTTGTGACAGCAGGCTTATGATGGGGTTTGTGGAGGGCAGAGAGACAGTCTTTCAGTCACTTAGCAATAAAGGTAAATGTAGATAGATAGATAGATAGATACAGTAGATAGATAGATAGACTGGCTGTATTTATTCAAATACATTCATAAATTGACTGCTACTAACTAATAAAGCTTTCATTGTTGTCTTGATTCAAGCCTTATCACAGCAACGCCAAACACATAAATGTAACAGAAATATTAACATGACATTTAACATTTAAAATAATACCATTAAAATGAAACGTAACAGTCCAGTGAATGCTAAGTATACCATTAAATTGAAAACACTGGTGGCTCATTTAGGCATGCTGGGAGAATTCTGTTATTCTGTTACGTTATTCCCTAGAAAAATCAAAATACAATGATGATAGCTTTTATTTTGTCTGTGTGTGTGTGCGCGGATGTGTGTACACAAGATATACATTGTAAATTACAATATTTGTAATATGCGGTAGTTGCTTTTGGTTTTTCCCAGCATTACTTTTAACTTAAATTCTACTTTTCCCCCCCATTGGTGATTCTTGTTCTATTCTTCATTATTCTTCTCATTTGTCCTAATACCTCATTATGTAATGTGAATGTCTACAACAGGGTCATTGCTCAATTAAAAACATAACTGCATGGAGGATTCTGCCGTGAACCATGTGATGTTGTTCTCATTAAGCCCCACTCATCCTCAGGGGGGGGAAGTGAACTAATGGAAACTAAGAGCTGATGTAGATACTCCGTGTGGAAATGGGCCTGTCACACTGATAGATTAAAGCAGTCGCTCTTTACATGTGTGTATTTACTGATACATGCTGCTGCATGGACAGCTATCAAATTGAAGCCAAGCGCTCGTATCTGTGTGTGTTTGGGGTTGTGCATGCTGGTACATAGAAGCTAGCTTGACAGCTTATTACACAGAGGGGCTTAACACAAGGCATTTTCTGATTTAATGCTTAGCCTACACACACGCGCATGCGCACACACACTACTACAAAGCTTTTATGAATTTCTAGATGTAAAGCAAATGTTTGGGGTGTTTGAATGTGCTCTTATCTTCAGACACAGATTTAGACTCTATGTTGGAGTGACGGAAGTACTGAGAGAAGGAGAGAAAAGGTTGTTTGAGAAACGAGAGACAGGGAGACAGAAGTACAGATCCAGAGGAGGGGAAATGGGGGGAGAAGGATGCAGGAAGCAAGGATGGAGTGGAAGGCAGTGAACAAAAACAGGGAATGGAGTTCAGCTAGACAAGAAAATATTGTAAGACCATTTCAACTTGAAATTGTAAATGGCCATGATGAAAAGACACAAATACAAATTTGTTAATCAACATTTTTGTTTTATTTACATAATTTTGTATGATCAACACAAATACAACACATGGTTCGTTGTCGGTATTTTAAAATCGGTTTTGTAACGTTTCCGTTTTTGCATTCCACCTTAAAATTATCGTTCCCGAACCGGTTACAACCAAATGAAATACTGGTTAATAAAGTTCCATGTAGGGCTGTGTGATATGACAATATTGAACGGTATAAAAATGTATATTAATAGCAGAGGCGCGACGTGTGGTCTGTGGCTGGGTAGGCAGGCACTGAATTCCTGTCCTGCATCGGGTTGGGTCCTACCCTAAATTTGATGGGGGGCAGGATAGTCTCCCAGCCGGAAGGTCGTGGGTTCGATCCCCAGAGGTGGCCTACCTGTAAGCATCCTTGAGCAAGATGCCTAACCCCTGTCTGCTCCATGTAATAGCACCATGTAATTGTAAGTCACTTTGGATAAAAGTGTCTGCTAAATGATCAAATTGTATGTAGGCTACCAAGTGGAAAAATGTCAACATTGTCATTTACAGGTGCCGGGTGCTCGAGAATTTGTTGTGCAGATAGCCTGATTAATGTATTTATACATTTTACATTAATGATCATACATTGCCAATCCTTTCTTGAATACTAACTGACCTGAAATATCCTAGTAATCTTCTGCCTGTTCCTGCCTGGTGCAGATCAAATAAATCTGGTGCCAATAGATCAGTGCTCACAATGCTTGGCTCACAGCTACGTAAGGAGTAGAAAAGGGATTACTAGGGTCAACAAAACGATAGGGTAATTCGTAGATAGACACGCATGGGAGAAAGCAGGTGCCAGCCCTGCTTCCTGTGTGTGCAAACTAACTAAGCCTAACTAAGCCGAAAATGTGACTGAAGAAAGGACGTTGATTTATTAATAAATTATCGTAGCTTATGTCATATTTTGTGATAGCTAGGCAGACAGGAATTAAACTCAGCACCAAAGTTATTGCAATATTGTTGTAATAAATAAAAGAACAAAAACTTTTTTATTAACAGGTTACCATTATTTCAAATAAATGTTCCGGAACATTAAAAAATGTAGTTTCTGGTTTCATTTTATAGCGAATTATCTATTGTTTCTTGTTTCAATTTTCGTTCCTTGAACCGGTTCAAAGCTATATTTCGATCTGTATCCAAGCCAATGGCGGTATATCTTCTACTGATAGTAGCTCCTCTGAAACAAGGGATTTCATTGTGAACGGAGGCAAAACACTATTTCTGGTTCAATATTATTCATGTATACAATACAGTATAATATAATACATGCTTTTCTTGTTTTGAGGCCTTTTATCATTGGTGTGCAGCTAACCATACAGAGATATATAAATGGAAATACCATCTTACACTACCACTTCAAGAAAATGTGTTTACTCTGGCACAATGCGTCAGTGCTACAAACTATAAGCTCATGTTCCACTGTAGAAACTCAGCAGGGTTGCTACTTATCACCACATTTCATCTGTCTGGGCTAAAGCCTACAAACAATGGCTGTAAGCTTGGAGACTTAGAAGTGAATAATAGTGTGAATATATTTGATGGTAGTCTTACAGGGCAAGAGGAAAGGGCTAATATGAGAAATGGGTGGGGGAGGGTAACAAAGCACTATAGTGAAAAACCATCAGCGAGGGAAAGCAAGAAGGGCCAGATCACATTAAAGGACAAGACAGAGAAGAAAATCAATTAGACTGGTGAAAATATTTTTATTGTGGGGGCGCACCCACAATTTGACTAACCCACAGGATTCCCAACTACTGACTCAGCAGCAAAACAATATACTTTTATACTGTTAAAGCATCAATAAGTTGCTGCCAATCAGTGCATTTGAATTAAATTTGGGTTTAGTATTATCAGAAATATTTAAATTAAACAAAAAACAAACATGTGACATATTGCTGTGTATCATACCAATTTGCCCTTTCTGAAAAATGCTTTCAATCAGTCAAACCTGTCTGGATTCATGTTGAGTCTGATCCTGCGTTTGAGGCAGAGAAAGAAAAATAAAGCATTGGTTTCACTGCATGAAGATAGCCAGGTTTACTGTCTTCCTCTGTCTTTAGAACTCCTTGATTTGTCCTTCTTTCAAAGGGCGTTGTTTTCAGTGACTTCACTGAATTTTCTATTTCAATCCACTCCCTCTGCTGCCCCTCATGGCTGGGTATGTGTAAATCAGCTCCTCCATTCAAGTGAATGTCTTGGGGCGCATTTTCCTGTGCCCCAGAGACTCCTATCTCTTGTATTGAAGAGGAGCAAACTGCGCATGTACCCATATTACGAGAGAGTAAGCCCCTGGAGGAAATACGTCACCTATCGTCACCTACAACATTTTTAATTTACGTTTTTATTGCAGATTATAGAATATTATTTCACACTAAATATATCATATTTATAGTTCACATTTAAACATATGTATTTTTTAAAGTCTTATACAATGAAGGTCCATGGGATTCTTCCTCATGTTAAGAGGTGGGGCGACACCCTAGTGCCCTCTATTGACCAGCCGCCACTGAAATCAATGTCACATTTTTTTTTACAGTGAGCAGCTCGGAATCTCGAGTGATGCTTGCTTCCGTCTAGTGTGAAGGACTAATGCGATGTTTCGCCTCATTCTCTGAGTCTCACCCTGCAAACGGAGAGTTGAAGGCAGAATCATTTGGTTTTGCTTAGAATCATTCATCAGTCTGTCTGTCTGTCTGTTGGTTGATTACAATCTCCCAGGGTTCAATGTCAAAATAAATTAATTGTGTTTTATTATTTAGTATTCAGGTGGTCTACAAAATACACATTTAACACGCACGCACGCACATTGACTGTTTCCATCACGTTTATCTACGTATTCTCAGCTACAACTGCATTAAAATGCACATCTCTCTACAGCGATGTATACATGTACACACACACACACACACACACACACACACACACACACAGATGTTGTATATGTATTGATAGATGGCTTGAAGAAATGGTATCAGAAACACACAGACATAATATCACTTTTCCCACACAAGTGCACGGCCACAAATAGTCACACACTATAACTATTATCACTGCAATGATACATGTACCATCACACACACACACACACACACACACGCTGTCCTTATCTCTCCGTTTCTCAGCCAAACACAGGTACATGAGTGAAAGAGAGCAGTTAGCTGTTAAATGAACAGATGCTGAGGTGATTCAACCCACAGCAGCTTCAACAGAGAGCAGCCTCTTACCGCTATCGGCTCATTTTATTTCCCCAGGTCTACTTCACGTGGCGCTGCCAATTGCAGCTACCAGCCTGGACGTGTGTGTGAGGGCGAGAGAGAGAGAGAGTGTGTGTTACTGTGGGGGTTGTGTACCACACATGGGTTCACACGCGTGTGCTTGTGTCTTCTGCCCTCTGCTGATAGGAAAACCCATTCCCAGTGAAGGGAAGTCGTCCGACAGTGGGAGCAGAGGAAGGGGATACAACTGGTTAAAGTGCCTGTCCACCCACACAGGTGTTTGCAGTTAATGGGGCTGACTAGACCTCATCACCTTAGTGCCACTCAACTTGACAAGAGGTCTAATTTGCCCACGGAGAACACCTGTGTGGTTAGACAGGGACTTCAAAGAGACATTTTCTATCTTTGAGACAAGACAATACTAGTGAACTGTGAATGCTAATAAAATTTATATCCCTGAAAAAGCAGTTGTCAGAGTTGGTCTGTTTGGGAATTGCCTAGCTACACGTACAAAAACATAACATTAAACATCGCACTTAACTCAGATCATTACAATTACACTCTCCAGAGAGTCTATTAGCTACACCATTCTGGTTTTGTTTCCAGAACAGCCTAAATTTAGGTTCATGCTGCCTTACTCTCGCAAAAAGTGACACCAACATCACCACTATACTACGGTCTCCTATATGAAAATGTACTATATTACGGTCTCCTATATGAAAAACGCAATAGTACAAGTACAGAATGATACTGTATGCACCTAATATTAAATAAGATTACAGCAGTAAATACAACGCGTTGAAGCCAAGTGTTTGATCAGCTCTTATACAAAGATTCAATACAACATGATACCAGGTAATAATGCCAGTCTTCATACGAAGGAACACTTGCCAACTTATTGATGACTTGAAAATAAAGTGAAAGGACAATTAAATGTTCCTCTGTGAAAACTGTGTGAATTTGAATTGGTCTCAAAATAACAAAAGCTAGGGAGCCACGTGCTTAAAACAGGGTTAAAAAATGTGTGCATCAAATACCATAGCACTGAATCAGATGTGATTTAGCCTGTCACACTTGCTTTTTACACATGTGGGCTCAAAGAGCACAGATTTATAGCCTACTGTAGCATTTAAAACAGTTGACCTTTTTATGCTAATGTTTCAAGTGAATGGGAAATCCGTGCAGAAGCGTTATGAACTTTATTCAAATTAAAATCATGAGGATGAGCCAGCGATTTATTAATCACATGACAATTGTGGCATATCTCATTAAACTCTTGAAAACATTTCAATGCCTCGCTTATCCAAGTTGGCATTTCTGCACAAAATAATATCATAAGATTGGCAGCCATTAGCTAAATCAATGCCCGTATGGTGTGCAGAGATAAAAAAAAACAAATACAGTGAAGGTATTCTTCAGCCCATGATGCAGTCTTGCGTTGTGAAATCCTGTTTTATTTGTTCAGTTTTCCTTTGTGCTGCCTGATTCATAATTATATTTGGCTTATCTATTGTGTTATGCTTCCAGCTTTGGTGCTTAAGCTGTCAACTTCATTACAAATGTCAAACTTAAAGCCATTATTTTACTGCCTGGTAGATAATATATTAGTCTAATATTAATCAGACAAGATGACAAATACGAATAGAAAACGAGAGATAAAGAGATATAAAATAAGAAGATATTTTCAGAAATAAGAAAGAGGAGGAAAGAGGTAACGTTATGGCACATACATAATATTACTAAAGTGACACAACCCAGGGCAGCAGGGTAATTATTAATTCAGATAAGGTAGTGTTTGCATTAGCACTAAATCTTTACTCACTTTAACTCATTAGCAACTTGAAAATCTTTAATTTCCTGTTTTTTCCACTGAGGTTTTGGGACATCCAAATGTTATGTATATTGTACTGTTTTATTCAGATTTAATCACCTCTAACACAGGGAAAAACTGGATAACACATTTAAAGTCATTAACTCATTCTCAAAGGAAAACAACAGTGTTGGGTTCATAGTTTGGAAAAACGTAAGATGAATTAGCTGTGCCAGCTCGATTTCTGCAATTAGCCTACTCTGCATTATGTAAACAGGTATTTTGTTGTTCAATACTTCCGAAGCACCAAAAATCCCTTAGAATTTGTTTGTTTTATTGTCTTGATAAGCACATTATCGGAATTACCCCTTTGCATATGTGCTTGGTTACCTGTGAGTTTCCACAATCGCGTGATTTACTTGCATGACCTGCATGCCCCGGGATGACGTCTTGCAGATAAAATGAGCTTTCCTTGGCTTGGCCACTTGGCCAAACTTCACCAAACGTTCGGAGTGAGATTATATGTTTTGGGGGCGGAGCAACCCAACATTTTGTGTGTTTTGGCAGCGGCGACCCCTCTCCCACCAACCAAGTATTTTTGCAACTTACAGTTCCCTGTAAATGTAAATACTGTTCATAATTGACCAGCACAAGTAGAAATCAGTAGAAAAACAATTGGTCTGATCTGGTAAAACAAGACAGAGCTCCAAGAGCTGGCGGTGCCTATGGTGATGAATGGCCATTTGGTTGACTGCCCTGTGCTCACAGCCCTGTGCTCACAGCCCTGTGCTCACAGCCCTGTGCTTACAGCCCTGTGCTCACAGCCCTGTGCTCACAGCCCTGTGCTCACAACCCTGTGCTCACAGCCCTTTTCTCACAGCCCTGTGCTCACAGCCCTGTGCTCACAGCCCTTTTCTCACAGCCCTGTGCTCACAGCCCTGTGCTCACAGCCCTGTGCTCACAGCCCTGTGCTCACAGCCCAGCACCGTGCAGCTCGATTGGCATTTGCCAGAGAACCACTTGGCAGGTCCACCATTGGCGCCCCGTTCTCTTCACAGATGAGAGCAGGCAGCATGATTTTGTGGCGGTACGTATGGATGTGTCATCCTGGAGGAGCTGGACTGCCTGTGCAACCTGAATGGGCTGCAGGTACCGCCTCATGCTAC
>JAODLI010052028.1:0-16312 GCA_027575585.1 Percopsis omiscomaycus | reverse complement strand
CCGATGTGTCGTATTTCAGCTCTGTTTTTATTATTTACTATGTGGAATATCGCAATATGTAATGTATCGCAATATATCGTGATATAATCGTTTCGTGACCCTTGTATCGTGATACGTATCGTATCGTGAGGTCCTTGCCAATACCCAGCCCTACGTGTCGGTAATCTGTGTTCTTTTGTGGTGCAGCTCTGAAGATAAGGCTCTCATGGTGGTGAAGGATCCCATCTTTCTCCGGCCCCCTCCTGCCTGCCAGCCCCCTGTCAACAGGACCAAGTGCATGGAGTCAGTACCACCAACCAGACTTTCCCTCCACTAAAATATTCAAATGTTTTAATATTCTAGTCTAGTTTTATGTCAGTCATGTATATTGGTGCATGTGGTACTATACACCGATGAGCCATTATGTACACCTGGGTGGTCGTAATGGGTTAGCATGGGCAGAGTCTGACCGGTGTGTTAAGACACATTATAGCCATAACTATAACCAATAAAATGTTCTGCCTCAAGAACCCACTGTTGGCTTACCGCCTAGTATATCCCAGAGCTTAACGTGCGCCGTTGTTACAAGATAATCAGCATTGTCGCTTCATCTGTCGCTTCGTCACAAGGTTTTGGCTCATCAGTGTATATGTTTATATCCTATTCCTGTTTGCTAATCTTAAGATAGCATGAAGAAGTTGTTCATAGTGCGTCAGATCTGTGCTCTGAAATGTCAGCTGACCCTCCTCATAGCGGGCCACGGGTCTGGGCCACGGGTCTGGGCCACGGGTCTAGAACAATGCTGTGCCGTGGGAAATGAATGTTACCGACTAGAGACAAAAGGGTATCCAGTTACTTTCTGCTGTAATGCAGCCCAGTGTGGGAGGGGCTAGGCATGGCATGCCCGAAGCGCCAAGGGAATTAACATACGGGCGCGTTTAACACCTCCGATTAACTTTGATTGGCAGGTTGGCCCATGAGTTGAGGGGCTGGGTCCACCGCCATGAGATGGCGCTGACCAAGTCCAGACGCGAGACCAACGGCAACCACAAAGCCGCCACGAGTGTTCTGGTGAGTCACGGCGCAATCTGACCTTCAGGAAGGAAACCGGTAATCGTCCCACGCTCATCCCATTTGCTCGTGTGCAAACCTTTTGGGTTTTCGGTTACAGAATGTCTCCTTTTTAACAAAAAATATAATAATTATAGTTGGGGTGCGTAAAATTATTTTAAAAAATGTATTCCTCTTTATTTAACCAGGTAGGCCGATTGTGAACAGATTCTCATTTACAACGGCAAGATGAAGCATAAACGTGCAAGACAACAGTTTCACATTAAATACACAAAGTACAAAATACAGTAGAGATTCTGCAATAAAAATAAAATAAAATCAATATACAATTGGTACAAGGTAAAGTTTAAGTAGGTCAGTCGGTATGCAAAAGTAATGGCAATAATAAATACAAATACAATAGAGGGTTGCTGAATGCTGAATACATTCAAAAAATTGCTGAATGTAGTGGAGAATCTATATACAGTTTAGGATGAACTGATGAAGCGGAGGTCCGTTTAGCAGGGGACATCAGCAGCACACGAACAAAGGAACAATAAAAGAGAGTTAACACGTACAGTGATTGGACAAGAGCAATTAAAGCAATGTGTATTCTGTGTATTCGCCAACTGTGGGTTGGCGAACGATACATAAATATATTCCATATGGTCTGCGAAAAAGTTGTATTGCCAGGCAATACTTGCTTGATTTTCACCACTCCCTCATACACACTCGTACATATAGTGAGTGCTGACAACAGAGCCATACCAAAACATATCGGCTGTGTATAGTGTATAGTACTTTCCTGCTTATTCATATGAGTGAGTCCACACGCGCTGTGGTGAACGTTTTGACAGGTAGCGTTTTCCCTAAGCCCTCTGCTTTAAGGAGGGAATCCAGTGCGGTCCTTGTGAGCCTTCAACACAACCCTCGGGGCGGAAGACCTGATTAATCCCAAATTAGAGGCAGCCTGCCAGGGGAAAGCTGTGATGTGGTGTGCTTCTTTCTGCTGACTGTACTGTACATATTCAGATCAGCTGTTCAACTGTCTCTGATAATAAATCATCATCTATTGTGGTGATGATCAGTTGTAATCTATTCAAGAAGTTGTCTCTTGGTTCTATTATCTTTCCTTGGTTCCGTCTCTCTTGGTTTTATTGGTCTTCTATCGATCTTGTGTTTCCTACCAGAAAACGCAGGAGAAAGATGCTGATGTTGCCCAGGTGGTAACTGTCCAGTACACAGAAAACGCAGAAGAAAAGTGAGTAGAAGCTGTTGTTGTTATTATAATAATAATAATAATAATAATATAAGTTACAATGCATTTGTTCAAAATACATATTTCGTCTCTCATGGTTCATTCCTTAGTAATGGCAGATAATGTTCCTAACAGCTGATGCTTCACAGTAAAGTTATTCTCAGTGTGATTTAGGTCTCATATAAGCGAATTATTGTGTTGGTCCCAAAAAAAAAGTAAAAAAAAAAAAAAAAAAGCAAACAAATGACAATTCCAAGCATTACATATTGTACTAATATCCCAGAGGGACGTAATACTGATGGAGTACTGTAGATGTTCTGTATTAATCAGAGTGAGAGACGTTCACTGGCCTGGCCATAGGAACAGAGCTTGCCAAACCTTCACTGTCACTTGACTTGTGTGGTTGGCACAAAGATGAGCCGGTGTAACCTTCCGGGTGGGCAAGCCGATTCCTGCCATTTTCCAACATTCCTAATTGAATCTTTTGAACTGATTAGCTCATCTTGATGTGGCCCGTGTGTCTTTATGGCGCTTCCAACCGCAGGTCTGGGTCGGGGCATGGTTGGGCATTTCCGTTATCCTCCTCCCTGTTGCATTCTGTGTTGCTCTGATCCCCGTCTTGTGTTTTGCAACAGGAGTACTGGCAGTGAGCTGCAGGTCTACTATGCCCCTCATCGTACATACAACGACTTCTTTGACGAGATCAACCGTCGCGGAGACACCTTCTACGTGGTGTCTTTTCGCAGGGTGAGTTTCTGCTCGAACGTCACAAGAGAGACGTCAGCGTCGCTGCTCCTCTGTACACAAATGTCTGCAACGGTGATTGTGTTTGGAGTGGCGAGAGTGAGCGCGAGCCAGAGGGGAAAACGCAGGCGGATGTGGAAGCGGTGAAACGCACAAAGCGTATTTTAATAGTCCCAAACACACAACGCAACGTACAGGCACGTGGAAAAACGGCAAAACAATGACTTGTGTCCAGTGTCCATAATCAACAAAGGAGGCGCACCTGTGTGAGGCGAATCCCCCGCAGGTGCGCTGCCAGGACGGGAGGCCTCTTTGTGTGGAAGGGCCCCTGCCAGGACGGGAGGCCTCTTTGTGTGGAAGGGCCCCTGCCAGGACGGCGTGGATCCTCCAGCTTCTGTAGAGCGGCTTCCGCCGGCGGAAGACCCTCTGGCGACCGTTGGCGCAGACACAGACCCTCAGGAGGCTGGCGGCAGCGCGGACCCACTGGCGTCCAGCCCTGGCCCCCAGCGCAGCCTACGAGCCCCCCCCCCGCGTGCCCTGACCAGGCGGAGGCGGGGATGATGGAAGCCTCCAGGCGCTCTGCGTGGCTGGCAGGACCCCCTAGCTCCGTCCTGATGGGCAGACCTGGCGCGGGACTGTGGGCCCCCCAGTGGGCCCGGGTGGCGCTGGATGGCGAAGGTTCCAGGGCGCAGGCCGGCGCCTCCATCCTGGCGCGGAGCTGCGGAGCCATCTGGGGGGGTCGTCCAGCGACGCCGTCCTGGTTTGGGCCGTCAGCGCACCTCCACCGCGCCTTCTTGTCGCGGGACGTGCTGGAGGAGGGGCGGCATCACCCTGCCGAACGCGGACCGGAGACGCTCCTCCCGCCAGCGGCAGGGGGGCGCGGGGAAACCACCGGTGAGCGCCGTGGAGAGCCCTCGCCCCCCTGCAGAGCGGAGCCGGTGAGTCGCTGGGGGAAGGGATCCACCTTCCTTCCCTCCTCAGCTCACTCGGGGTCACAAGCCCCGGGTGAACCCCTCCACCGCCGCTGTTACCAGGGCACACCCCGGAGTCCTCGGCAGGGGGGAGCGGCGATGGCGACGCCCATACCCCGTTACGCCACAGCCGAGTGCCGGGAGTTCGTGTTGCCGGCGCCCGGCGCGTCCGACCCGTGCGAGGGGAAGCGGTCCGGTGAGTTGAGGGGTAGCGGGTCGCTGTTTCTGCACACCCCTAGTGAGTCCTGCTCTAGGACTCTGCATGTGTGCTTTACATACGGACATATAGTATTAGGGCTCGCACAACTACCACAGGGTTGTTAGCAGCTGTGCACGTTAAGACGCAATAATCGTCACGGAAACGTAAGCCAAACGGACTCTTCCTGTGCTCCAGTGCTAACGTTTCCCAGACGTCACCGTGCGGGCGTGGTGCCAATAGACCAAACGCACGTTGAACACACAACCATGAGGCTGGTCTGTGTATGGTCACATTTAACCCGTCCCGTTTGGGATGTGGGGCGGTCTGAGCCTTTTTTTTTAAGCACCAAGTCTAAAAAGATAAAGGCTGTTTTTTGAACAATGTCACCGAACAATGTCAGTGTCGAGTTGCCATGGAGACCGCGGGGGGCATCTGTGACCCAACGGGCGCGACCTCTGCTGGTCAGGTGGCCGTCCAGGTTACATGGATACCGAGGTCATTGTGCTTTATTTAACACTTGGAAGTAAATGTCGTTTGTATCTTTTTAAAGGGAAAACCAAATGAAGAAACAAAACTAGTTAAAAATAAAATCCCTGTTGAAATAATGAGAGCTAATTTAGAAAGGTTCCTCTAATAAATGATTCCAGATAGGATGACACTTCCAGAGGTTCAACAGCGATACTAGCACAATGATCTGACTTCACAAAGTCACATCATGACTGTGACTAACGTAATGGTGCCAAAAGGTTTGATAGAAACTCGGGTGACAGAACATGATGTCGTGAGGGCACAGGCTAGGTTACAGCCATTTTACCAGACCAAATATTTCTGTGTTGGTTTGTGTGTGTGTTTGGTTTCCTGGGCTTCAGGGTGTGTGTCCTAGAGTGGGGTTGCGCTCTTGTTGTCCTTCCAGTTTGTGTGATGTTGTTACAAGGCTGCCAAAGTTCTGGATTCAATTAGAAATGAGTTTATACTTGCGAGAGTCATCTCACTTTTCAGCCCTCACTTTTTGCCACGTTGGACTCCTGAGGCGAAAACACATTGTCCGCTGCATGTTACCTTGCTGTCCTTGCTGGGGTAGCAAGGTGGGTCACATACATTCAGACACAGAGGGTAGAAACAGGTTTGCACTCGTTTCCACAGAGGTGGCTTCTCTTTCTACTTTTTCTGTTTTATTGCTTCAACTCTTTCTCCACATGGCCTCTCAACGCCGGACAAAAAGCGGAAAAGCTGTCAGATTTTCCACACTGCTCATGTGGGATAATGACTGCATTATTCAATTCCTGTCCAAATGTTTGGTGGCAGCTTACTGTAGCTGTATGTATGGTAGTGTGTGTCCATGGAGTTGACTTCTTAAATCCTTTGCCTATGGCCTTTAGGAGCAGGTAGGGGTTAACTCCCAGACCTAAATAACTATGTTCTTGTTTCATTGTGATGTCCACAGATGTTTGTTTACAGAGAGCACAGTAATTCAGTTACTCAACGCTAGTCACAAAAATACCAAATAATTGTATTCCAAGGTCTCCAAACGGACAGAAATTAACATTTCACAGCCAACTTCACTTCCACACTAGACCTTCGACGTAAGTCATGAGAAGCCTGTTTGTATTTGATTTCTAAAGACGACGGTTAGATTCAGTGCCCTTGTTTGACTTGACTATGTAAACAACCGTCTATGACCTTTTTAACTTGAACCCAGACCCTTTCATTTAAGGAGCTAATCCATCATAGCTGACTAAAAATAAAAGTGGGCGCAATCTATATAAGCTTTCAGCATCAGAACACCCTAAGCTGAGCAACTTCCAAAACACACCAAGCCCGACCGACTTAGAATTCAAATTCAAAGGAAACTGCAGTGTTTTGGTTAATCGCCATTTCCTCTTGTCATCCCAGGATCACCTTCTGCTTCCTGCCACCAGCCACAACAAAGGAAGTCGTCCCAAGATGTCCGTTGTGCTGCCAGCCTTGAACATTAATGGTAAGAACTATAATCTTAACAGCCGGGCGGGCTTCTCTCTCTGCACCTATATGATTCGGATGATTTCAAGATGTTTTTGAAATAACCTTTTTGAAATTTCTCTTGTGAGAATGTTCTCTTTTGAAATGTAACTGAGATGGAAATGCTTGTGAAACATCCAAAGAGCACTTTCCGCTAAACACAGAACACAAGACAAGGCCGTTCATGCTAGCTTCTCTCCAGACCTCTGTGACATTTATTAACTAGTTTTTTATTTAGCGCTTTTAGAGTGCCTTTATTTGGAGATCTCACTAGAGAGACCCGACGATATCAAACCCCAGAACAGAGCCCACGTCCTCCGTGAACGGTTTCCGCAGGCTTATTTGAGAAGCAGTCATCCGTTTTATTTGCCCCCCCCCACCCCCACCCACTTCCCTCAGGGATGGAGAGGGATAGGTCACTCTCATTCACTGAGACGTTTCACTCCTAAGACTCCTAAGAAGGTATAGCTAGCCACTTTTTAGTAGTTCATAAGTTGGTAGTTTAGTAGTTGAGACCCATTTGTGTTAGCCAGGGAAACCACATTTTCGCCATAAAATGTTGTTTCTCCGGTCTGTCATTTCTGACTGCGTATCCACTCGATAACATTACAGTACCGTTAACATGCACATTTAATTATAGCCGGTCTCGACGGATGATGCTTGGAGTTAGGATGAGCAATTAGAAAGATATTAGCCTGTTGCTCTTGACTGTCCAACTGCCATTTTTTATCACTGATCCCTTTGTCTTCCTTTTATCAGCATGTAGCAACACACAGACCTGAGAGTAGTGAGTCAGTGCAATATGATCCTAGCCAGCAGTGAAGACAGGGCCGTGGCGCAAGGGGAGTCTTGGGAGATGAAGACTGATTAAGGTAAACATAGTTCTTGGTTGGTCTTGTCAGGGCGGGTCAGAAAGCCTATTGAGTTTGTCATACATGGAGAGAGAGAGAGCTGTCTTTCAACTAACTTGCAACTTGTGTGACAGTGGTGTTGTATTAGGACAACGTACCAAGTCTGGGAAGATGCTAGTTTAGAAGAATCGTGCACCCGCCAAATAAAAAAAAGTAGTGTCCGTACATGGAGTAAGTCCGTTTGTTTGTTTGTTTTTGATACAATGGTTTGAAACTGTAGTTTCTTCAGTTTTAAATGAGTTCAGATGCACACAGCAGCAGCAACCATTTAAAGCCAGCCCACAGAGGCTGACGGGGCAGAAACATTTCCCCACTTTGCGAAGGACATTGGGGGTCCCCCCTCGGTACATGTGGTCCAGGCTCTGTATTTCCATCTGTCACACAGATGTCATTTATAGAATTATGACATCTTTGGTTGAAACCTTGATATGATAAAGTGCAGATGTACCTCTTTACTCTGTGCGCCCGCTCTGCTGCGCGATTGCTGCGTAGCGAAGGACCTTCCTCTCCAGCAGAGACACTACATGGCTAATAACAGTCAACAGTGGCGATGGGGACTTTGATATCGTCAATTATCGGTTTTCCGTCTGACCGCTCGTCCACGGTTTCAGGACTGCTGTTCGTCACTTGACTCTGACCCGACCTGGCTGAACACCGCCGCCTTATAAGGGCAGAAGGGGCTGTTTACTTAACAATCCCCTGGGTCGAAAGTAGCTCGATTAGCTTGAACTGCCGTGTTTATAAAAGGAATTCTTTGCGGCTGATGTCATTTTGTCTCTGTACAGATGGGTGGACTGCACGGGACTGGGAGGGATATGCTGGGAGTATTTATACATGCTACTCTCATCCCCTTTCATGACATTCTAGCACCCCCCCCCCCCCCCCTCCCTCACCAGAGACAGCCTATCACATTCCCTCTAATGTGATAATAAAGTGAGTGTGCGTCTCACCTTCCGGAATCAAGCCACTTGTAGCATCGTGTGTGTGTGTGTGTGTGTGTGTGTGTGTGTGTGAAGAGAACTGCCATTTTGAAAAATTGGTGAAAGAAGCCTTGAGATGAGGCTACGCTCCTTTTAAGAATCTGGCACCGCTGTCGCTCCAGGTTTGATATCAAGATCTCTTTGTGCATCATACAGCCACATGGATGTACTATAACATCTCCATCCCTGCTGGAGACGGGGATAGCGTGACAGTGAGTAACGACTTCCCAATGAGGACGTCTGCTAAACCACTGAAGCTGGACTGGAAGGTCTGCACCAGATGGGCTCGCGTACAGCTACTCGTCTGCAGTTACATCTGGTAGCAGCTGGATGGGGAATCGCTTCAGTCACTAGATATGTGATAAAACCCCCATGTGTAATCCCCTGCTTAAGTACATGAATCTTCCCCAGTGATGCTGAGGCAGCCAGTGCCTTAGACAGGCGTCTACGGGGAAGGACTGCAGGTTTCAACCAACCTGGTATCCTGGGGCAGTGGTTCTCAGTGGTTCTCAGTGGTTCTCAGTGGTTCTCAACCGTTTTGTCTCACAGCTTGGGACAGCTCTGTGTACCTGCATGCACGAGGGGGGGGTGTGGCACACTAGGAACTAGAACTGGGTGATGTGACAATATAGTACGCCGTACGACAGCATAACGGAGTCATTAGAGAGTTTGCCCTCGTGTTTATACGGTGGCACATTGAATCCGAGGCCAGAATTTAGGATATTGTAAAATTGGTGATCTCACATTCACTTGTTTCAGAGGCACACTGTGAAGGGTGTATTTTGGGCACTAACTAATATGGAATCCCTTTGGCCAATGGCCAGTCCAGCAGTCTGAAAGGCAGCGGGTACCACATGCCCCGGCATGGTCCTTCCTGTAAGCAGCGAGATGCCTCACCACTTCCTGCTCCTTAATACTTGTGCTCGCCGGAAATGGCTTTCGATAAATCTGATTGTAAAGATGACTTTCTTTCAGAGAGTGTACACACGAACACACACACACACACACACACACACACACACTCAGGACATTTGATTTAATAACACAACACCAATACACTGTAAATTATTATAAACACCACTGATCACGGGGAACCAACGTATGAACATTATATTGTGTTTAAAACCCAGTAGAGTGGCTCTCATTCCTCTCTACTCCTCCCCCTAACGCTCCCCACTTGCTCTCTACTCCTCCCCTGCCTCCGCAGACAGCGTCATCAGGGACCAGGACACCGAGGTGATGATGCAGATAGACTGTGAGGTCACCGACACCAGGATCCTCCACATCAAGTCGTCCAGCATCCCGCCACTGCTGCGGGTCAACCGCACGGACACCCTGTACCGGCGCACCCCCCCGCCCCGCCCCGCCACGCCCCCGGTGGCCGTGCTGGCGGGCGCCGCGTGACGGCAGCGTCGGCGGGAACCCCGGCGGGGCGGGGGCGGGGCTGGGATGTGGGTTATGGTCCGGCGAGTCATACAAGCATGATGTGTCGGTTCACACTTTATTTTCCAGGTCGGATTTCCGCGGTGGGCTCCTTGGGCTCCTTGGGCTCCTTGGGCTCCTTGCGTCAGCTGGGCAGCAGGGGGGGAGAGCGCGGAACCTTGGATCCCATTTTTTTTAAACCTTAACCTCAGGAGTACGTATTGATGATTGATTCAGGGTGTATTCTTGGTGGTAAGATGAACAAGCTCTGTCAAAGGCCCTTTCACGCGACAAAAGCACCGCTTTGCACTGCGATGAATACCCGCACAGATACTAATAAGATGATCGGTACCAATTATGTCGATGAAAGATCATAGAATAAAACACCTACTGCCTGCCACTGAGGATAATTAGGATTTTGACCTAATACATACACAACTTGTGTAGCGTGTAGCATGTGCATCATAATTTCAGTTAATTTCAGTTAATTTCAGACCTCAAGTTAATGCCCACCTCCAAGCTTACCTAAGGACATTATTTGTGTTCATTCACTTCTAAAGATACTGCGAAAGCTTTGTGGCTTAGCCACAAAACAATATTGGTTCATGTTCCCTCCAGTTCTGTAAAAGGAGCTTTCTAAAGCTGTTGGTTTCAGTGCTAAAAGAATGGCGATAAATGTTTATGGCGATAAGACGTGTACCGTACTAAGGAAGTCTGTCTGTGAAAGCTAGCAGTCTAAACTAATGTTTTCACGGTTACTGCTGTATGCATATCTTCATACATGTTTGTTTTGGGGTCTTTGTTTGCACTGGAATTTGCTTTGTTATCGGAGTTTCAGGGTTTTGTAACTTTTTTTGCTTAATTAGATTTAGAAAGGGTGATATTGTGTGTGTGTGTGTATATATAGTGTACTGGATAGCACAGTGGCTGCATTGATTAAGATTAATTTACCAAACTGAGCTCATTGCGTGACATTGGATGATAAGGAAGAGATGTGTCTTTTATTGAAATCCAATATCCAGAAGCAAAATATGACCCTGGCCTCTCTGTCCACTGGCCGGGTGCACTTATATTTAGTGTACATTTGCATATTTATTGCATATTTAGAGTGCACTGATTCATGAAAATACAGTCTTAAACACGCAGACTGTATTGACCATGTAGCCTAGACCTGTGGTGGTGATATAATATAGTTTTATCTATTACATTCAAATAACCCAAACTTTAGATTAGGCTTGTGTGTAACTGGAACTAAATGCCATGATTTTAATTGAATGAGAGTGAGAATTGGGAATATTGGTGAAAGAAAGTGAAGTGAAAACATTTCCTGTACAGTTTTATCTCATTTGTATGATACTGTCTCATTAATGACCCAGCAGTGGAACTCTTCTGCTTACATTATTGTACAAATTACTTTATTTTGATTAACTGCAGTGAAAATGTAATGAGTAGAATATCCTCATTCTCAGCCCATGTTTTTGCTTGCTTCTCTCAGAGTATTCAGGGTTAAATGAATAATTACAATAAAATTAAATAACATTTGTTAATAAAATCAGTCAATAAAATACTGGATTAAACAAAAATGATACTTGCGCTTGTCTGAGCAGAGATTTTAACTGCCCAACATGTTTTGTCAAAAAACATTGTGTTGTGTTCATTGAAGTCGAATGAAATAAACTGCCCCTTTTGCTATTTTGTGCCACTGAAACTCGATTAAGGTAACCATGGAAGTTACAGGGTGGAATGTCCCCTGTGACTAGCTCTATACTGGTGGTCATGCTTTGAAGTCTTTTTACTACGTCTGTTTGGCTTTGCTGTGGACAGATTGGATTACAGCTCACAGGAGGCTATTACAGCCACTTTGTCTTCAGATGGGAATTCAGCACAAAGAAGACAATTTAGCCCTTGGGTCCCTTCTGACAAAGCAACAGGAAAAGCTTTATTCAATGATGGGAGATTCTTAATGCCTACATTTACATATCTTACAATGATATACAGTATATACACACATGCTGTGTTGATCTGTCACTCTCCCATAGCTTCTAAGTACAAAATGAAGATTTTTTTTTTTTTTTTAAGAAGACAAAGTAAAAAAAAAAACGAAAAAACAAACGAATCCCAAAATGCAAATTCCTCCCAGTTGAATTCATTACGTGTGATTCGTCCAAATATGCTGCTGGCTATGTGGAGTGCTCTACAATCCACCCGACTTAACTACCGCAGGCCTGGCTAGGGCTCGACGCGGGCCAGCCCGACGCTGTACGTCACCTGGTGCCCGTTGTCCCACGCGTACAACAGCCCCTCCTTCGGGTTGTAGTCGACCTGCGTCGTGTGTGTGAAGTTGTTGACGAAGGGCATTCTGGGAAACATCTGGGTGTTGGTGTGCGTGTCGAAGGCGTAGGCCAGGCTCGAGTCCCTCCGGTCGTAGCTGTCGGCGGCGTACAGCACGCCGCACACCACGAAGCAGTTGTAGTGGTGCCGCCGGAGCCCGGTTCTCCACGTGGTCTCCCTCCGCATGCTGAGGTCGGCGGGGTCCAGCCGGCTCAGCACCCTCACCTCCTGCAGGAAGCCCTCGTCGTCCAGCGCCGGGTAGACGATCCACAGGCCGCTCTCGTCCACGGCCAGGTCCACGTCGGCGCCGGCGTGGCCCCGCCACTCCGACGGCGACGGGGAGTCGTGGAACGCGGCGTCGTGCAGCAGGGTCCAGGCGGCCACGTGGCGGAGACGCAGGTCGAACTTGATGATGTCACGGGAGAAGGCGCGGTTGTAGTAGAAGGCGCCGTTGTAGACCACGTGACCTGTGCCCATCCAATAGTAAGGCAGCTTGTAGGAGTTTGTAAACCGGCCTAACGGGAAGTAACAAAAGAGTTATTCAAAACAGAACCAGTTTCTGAGCCACGGCTGAATAAATAAACAGTTTGTCAGTTTGTCACCGACCCAGAGCTAACGTTAATCTCAAGTTGTACTGTAAAACTACTTTTATATACAGGTAGATGGATCTCTAAATGCCCTGCCTTTCTGAAAGACCTCCATGTTGCGAAACTCCAGCAGGTTGTTTCCGTAACAGGAGTTTGTGACGTAGATTCTGTCATGGTTGGCCTTGGGGTCTTTCATCCACGCCCCCTCGCTCCTGCCGTACGTGTTGTGGGCTACTGGTTCTGAGATGGTGGCCAGAGTGTCCTTGCAGTCACCTGCACCCAAGACCCAAACGGTTATTTGAGAGAGAACTGATTCAAGAACAGCATCTGGACCTGCGGGGAAACGTGCTGAGATAGACCGACCGAGCCCGAACCCTACTGTGTCACACTGTGTGTTGTGACACATTCCTCCCGTAGTCGTCGTTCAAATGTTCTTCGTTGCCCATCACCCTGTCGCCGGTTCGTGGTTTGTCCCTGCTCGGACCGCTGTGGGTGTGTACTCGCCACCGCTGAGGTGCTCCGACCCGTTTGGCTCAGGTCTTTTCGCCTGCCCATTTCTCCCCCCCGTCCAACACGTTGTCTACAAGAACAGACTGTTGGCTCACCGTCTAATATATCACAGACCTTGACGTGCGCCGATGTTACGAGATAATCAGCGTAATTCACTTCATCTGTGAGTGGTCATAATGTTTTGGCTTCCTTGTTTAAATCACCAGATGGGTGGACTGGGTATAATGAAAAGTTTATAGAGACATCTATAAACATCTAGAGACATCGATATACAGGGAATTGTCGACACCACAAACCTCACGCTGTACATCTGCCCGAGTAATAACCTTTTTCATATAAATACGTGTCCATTTTGGGCCCGTTTACCACTAATTGAGGTAATATAGCCTATGCCCCATTCATGAAATTGCAATGAGATTTCTTATGATACCAGTGGGGCAAACGTTTGTGTCAACATTCTAGAGTCAGAATGTCAATATTCCAGCAGTAGACCCAATAACGGGAATAGTGTCCACGCAAGTTAAATAAGCCTTCATTAACACACAATACCCCCCTGTAAACTGGCTCATGTTTTTACCAAGGTTTCATGAATGGGGCCCAATATGTCTGGATGCACGCGACTGTAAACATGCACATGCTCCAATAGTGTGTGTGTGTGTGGTGCAGGGACCTGCCGGTAAAGGCACATGTCGCCCAGCCTCGCACCGCACCCGGGCGGTTTTCTTACCAGGTCTGCTGGGTATGGCCGCTTCCTTCCTCGACACCGCTGGCTTTGCAGGTCTCTCCTCTTCCTCCTCCCAGCTTATTTTGGACTTGCGTCTGACAGGGGGGGTTTGTCTGGAGGTTGTGGTTGCCGTGGTGACGGGCAGGAAGGTGGAGGTGTGTTTCTGTGATGCAGGTGACAGAACCGACCCAGAACTGGAGCTGGGTTCGCTCTTTAGGTTCTCTACTGTCGTCGTAGTTGCTGTAGGGGCTGTCGTGGGGGTTCTTTGTGCTGAGGCTGCGGTGGGATTTGATGTGGTCGTTGAAGAAGGTTCAGGAAAGCTCGGTTCCACAGCACCAGCAACGCCAGCCACATCGGGAATTTTGCCTTTCGGTTCCACAGTCTGTGGTGATTCCACGGGGTAGATTCCCCGCTTGGCTGTTAGGAGTGGGGTTTGGTTTTCCTTTGTGGCTGGCCATTGAGTCACTACTGTTTCAACAGCTGTCTTAATTGGTTCCCCTGAGGTATAGCTGAGACGCCTAGCCATCATGGATACTGGCCATGCAGTGACTCTGGTAGTCGTCCCACCAGTGGGATGTGTTTCTGTTGAAGGACTGTCTGTAGTTCCGGTCCCACGCCTGGTTTGGAACGGTTCTGTCACGCCGGGCGCCGACGCATCCGGGCGGTTCGGAGCAGGTTCTGTGGGTTTAGACCTTAGTGATTGGCTGCTCATCCTGCCAATGGCCACTGGTGTCCTCGGCCAAGGAGTGGGCCTCCCACGATGTCTGGGTGGGGGGGGGTTGTGTTGGAGGAGCTGCTCTTCGACGAAGAGGTCGATCGGCCCGTCACCACTGAAACCGTGATACTCAAAAACTGTAAAAGGAGAATAAATAATACATGTTATTCATACAGCACCTTTTTTTAAAACTGTTTATAAAGCGCTTTGATAGTTAATAGATAGAATAGAATAATAGAACTGGTCGAGAGACAAAAAGAAAAAAAGGATTATATTTCCACTTGCCATCAAATGTCGTACACATTTCTGACACAACACACTCAGAGATACCTAAACGGATGTCTTAACTATAGCAGGTCAGAGCAAGTCGCACCGAATCTTTTCCTGGCTGACTGGCTATCGTTAAGACCCTTTCTAAAGGCTCACTACTCGATTTGTGTCCCTAGTGGTTAAAACCAGCATTACAAAAACATGTTTTGGTTCGAAACTCGGGGCGTGCGTGCCCCTCCCACACACGAGTGGCTTGCGTTCCTCTCCACTCCTCTCATAGGCTCAACCCGTTGTCTAGCCATCCCTGACTGCTGTCCCCACACTGGTTGAAAGTTTCAAACTTTGATGTTCCGGGGGCACTATAGCGTAACTGAGGAGTAAAGCTTTTCTGTTCTTTTTGGATTTCATGCATCTGTTTATGTATCTGTTTTGCTGTTTTGATTTGGATCTTCTGCTTTCCCCTTTTCAATGACTTTAATGTTTTCTATGTCAGTGAAGATTGTGCGGTTGCAGGCGACTGCTGACCTGTCTGAGCTCAGACTTACAGTTTTCCCCGGGCTCTCCGTCGTCGGCCACCACGGGGCCGGGCTCCGCTTTGTAAAACATCATTCCACGGATGATCATCCTACTGAGGCCGGGCTCAGTCACCCGAGCCTCCTCCTTAGGAGCGTTCTGGGCAGTCACACGTGGGTTCCTCGTCTGGACGGGGGCCGTCGCATTCAGAAAAGGTTTGCGCGTCGCAACAAACTTCTCGTCGTACCTCTCCTCGTACCTCTCCTGTGAAAGCAAAGACGCAGACACTTGCGCTAAGACTGGATCAGTACAGCTTTTAGCAATCCTTTGAGCTTGGATGGAGATACGAGGTCAAATCGGACTGAACCGCTGGGGAAAACATAGCGACAGACTGAATCATGTGCTTGTTTTCCAAATCCACCCATCGCTGCTGGACAGGGTTCAGGTATAAACTGTAACAGAGCTGGGCACTGGAGAGACGGAGGCATTAGTAGCACGTAGACCCTGAAGTGAAAGGTCCACTGGTCCAACCAAGCCTCTGAATTAAGGCTTTTGGTCATTTTAATTTATAATGTGCTTCTTATTTTCTGAACACATTTGTGAAATTTGTAGTCATGCATTTAGGAAAGTGTGCACATAAAATAGGAAGTATTTGGCATGAAATCTTGATTGTATTTGGGAGAAAAATACGCTGCCCTGTACAAAGACATATGTGGCTTCATTACATTCATTATAGCTGGGATCTACTGCTTCTAACCTCAGCTTCACTTCCAGTAAGAAGACACGATGGATATTGGATATTAATGGATGTCCAATATGAAACCACACATGCACACCTGATAAGATTTAAGGTTAAACCTATATCACAGAGTTTAAACACCCGGCCCTGTCTGTCAGACCGTGGATACGGATAACCTCACAACAACCGCCTTACGTGAGGGTTTTGATGGGCTGCTGCCCTGTCACGTATTTCACCGAGTGTCTTCCTCTCCGCCTTGTGGAGGCGGGCAGAAGGGGCGGGGGGCCTGTCCGTCTGCTGGGGCTGGTCAAGAGCGCTCTTCTGGGGCTGGTCTAGAGCGCTCTTCTGGGGCTGGTCTAGAGCGCTCTTCTGGGGCTGGTCTAGAGCGCTCTTCTGGGGCTGGTCTAGAGC
>JAODLI010052017.1:0-16313 GCA_027575585.1 Percopsis omiscomaycus | reverse complement strand
AGTTTGAGACACCCCATAAAGAGATGGCCTTCTGTATCTCTCTCTCTCTCTCTCTCTCTCTCTCTCTCTCTCACACACACACACACACACACACACACACACACAGTTCAACAGAAGTACCTTGTGCTACGCCACGCTCCCAGTGCCTACTGAGCCAGTGGCGCCTGCTGGAAAGCTTAAGTCCTTTAACTCTACCTGGTTCAAAGATATAGAGCACTATTAGTTCACAGGCCATCATGACACAGTATTCTGGCGGTTCAGTGGACCAGACCAAAGATATGTTCGATGATTGTGCCACATGCCTGCAGAACTCAAATCAGTCCGGCTTTACAGTAATTGAGTGTCAGACTGAATGGGAGCTATTCATCGGAGTCCCTTTCACCCTATTAGCCTGAGACAAGCATGCATTGTGAGTGACACATGTGCTGACTGATCCGATGGTATTCAAGTCACTCGTCCCACTTGCAACACGCAAATGAGGCTGCCCTCCCCTTATTTTCAAACGCGGTATAGGGCGTGTGTTTTTTTACCTAATGGTCAGGCTGCAAATGGGCTAACGCGTTTTGCTATGCTTGCGTGGACTAATGGGCTTGTCCCACAAATATGTGGGATAATGGACTTAAGTAGGGGGCTGGGTGCAGGCGGCACCAAAGTGGTTGGTTGGCAAAATGGCCAGTGAGTGACCCAGTTGTCTCGTCTCTTTTATTACATGGGTTTACTGGGGTGTGGGTCCAGGGGTACATTTACATTCTTGAAACACCTTAGGCTTGAGGTAGACTGTAGACTGACTATGGAGTCACAATTCTGTGACGAAACTGTAATTAATAATCCACGTGTTTGGTAAGATAAATTGAGCAATTGCTCATCTGATGTGTTTACAGCTTTGTCTGTGAGGGGTGGGAAGAGAGCACAACATGTGTGTCTTCCCAAACCCTCTTTGAAGCCCCTGAGCCCAGATTGGGCCCCAGGAGAGGATCCCAGGGGTCACCAGAGCTTCTGTGTTTTTTTTCTCAGAGAATCCCTCAGACGCTTCCTCTCTCCGAGCTCTAATGCTTTTGTGCTTTCCATGTTTCCATGTTTCCTTGTTTCCTTTACTGTATATACGTCTCACCCCACTCATGTCTCATCTGCCTCTCTCAATCTCAAATATCTATGCAAAGAACCATGCTCAGTGCTACAGCGAGGCTACCAACACTACAGATTACAAAGAGAAGAAGAGAGAAGAGAGAGGCTTATCATTATCCGGTTAACCAAAATCTACAAGACTTGTAGTGGTGCCCAGCAATGGAGTTGATGTTTATAACCTTTGATACCATGGGCTGACGGAAAAAGCATTGCCAAAGCAGTTGAGACACAGACTTAAACCAGATTAAATTTTCAGTTCCTTTGTGGACTTGGGTTTTTAGAGTGAACCTGCCACAATTGGACCTTTGGCCCAAATACACCAGGCTCTCACATGGATACCCTATAAGCTAAAGCCCCTAACTGTTTTGATTGCTGTTCTAAGTTAATACTGACTGATCAATGTAGGATTTACAATGCCAAGCTGCTAAATCTTTCTTCTGATTCCCATTAAATGGCATATGGCTTACGCATGCATAAACCGTGATGGGTGTCCAGCATGTATGCAAATCTCATTTGGTGTCTACTACAGTATCCAAATTTACAGTAAAAGAAAAGCAGAAGGCTAATGCTGGTGCTGGTGCATGGTTACCCTGGTTACATCACCAGTTTAGTGACCAGATCACTTCTTTTACCTTGGTCAACTTGATTTCCTTACTTCTACCACACTCCTCTTTCTAATCCTACATTTGTTTTCTCTTCTCCTCGTTCCTCTATTTTTCACTTTGAGTCAGAGGTGATTCAATCACTTCCAGATGACAATAGCATCCAGCTCAAAGATACATCAGGATATAACAGGTTTATTTTTAAAGGCTGTTGCAATAAAGACCCTTTTCTTTTGGGGGGGCTTCAATAAAAATATTTGTGCAGCAGGCCAAGAAGGCTCTGCTGCCATTATTGAGTCTGTGGGGTCGACGTTCCAGATGGATGGATCCAGGTGGAGAAAGGGTCAGGAATAGGAAGAGTTAAGGGAAGAGAGATACAGAAGGATAGATAACGAGTTTGTTGGTGTGGGCACGTGAACTTGATTATGTGTGTGTGTCTGGTTGTGACATTTGATAATGTTTGTTGTATGTTGAATAAAATCAAACTCCAAAGCTCACTAAAAATTAAATATGAATAATTTCTTTTTACCTTTGTATTAATGTCATATTTAAAAATATTTTTATATTTTATCATATTTTATCACCGTTTATCACCAACAAACCTGTTTCTGGACAAAAGAAAAGGATTACTGAATTTCTCTCTCTGTCTCTCTCTCTAATACCATATATGAACTTGACATGGCAGTACCATGTCTCAAGCCCTTAGCTGTGTGCCAAGGGCCATAGCATGCCCTTGTATGGGGCAAGCACAGAGGGCTTCTAAGGACACAGCCTTTAATTACTGGGTAGGGATAGCCTGCCATCTTATGGCTGAAACATAGAAACACTAGGTCCCATTCTGTTTGATAGACCAGTGTCCGGTAAATCAACATCGCTAGTATAGGGTTTTCCTTCTCACCAAAAGCAGTAACCCTACGAGAGTGATTTAAAAGCTTGTCATCCCCCCTTAAGATATCCTTATTTAAGACATCTCTAATTTTGGCTAGTACGAGTATGCCATTAGGTTGTATGGAACCTCCAATTACAGATATATTTATGCCTACTGCACATTTCAATATTAACTATTATTAGTTTGAACTCAATTTCAATGTCTATATCACTATTTAAATTATAACTACAGTTGTAACTTATGGCAACAATTTTGCCATATTTTATATATCTACAAATGCATTTTGACCTGTCCGAAAGATAAATCAATGAGAGCAATGTTATGGTTATGAGATCTCATTATGTCCCCAGTAGGTGGCAGCACACTCCACCTGGAAGGTCCTTCAATCCGAGTATGAAAAACAATATACTGTAGCTGAAGCCATAGACTGTATGGGTGAAGCTAGTGTTTTGCATTGGTCAAGTTGGTCCAATTTATTCTTCCCACAATGCAACACACACGTTTTCTCCATACCTCCTGTGTCCTTCAACTGCCACCTAGGTGGATATTTTACACTGTGGAACAGGTATGAAATTCATGGAGTTTTTAAATTGCAATTGAAGACATTACTGGTTCCAATAAAATTGGCTTTGTGTCATTGGTTGGTAAATCACAACCACTCACAATAAAGACTTTATTTTTAACATGAAAATAGACAAACTATTTTTTATAGAATAACAATGAATCCTCAATATATTCAATATTTTCAGAACACATATACATAATATACATCCTCCCACCATAATCTCCCACCATTTGCTTCTACCATTCAACAGCTGCCCACTGAAAATGACAAATACACAAATATAGATTAACACAAACTGTAACACATTTTTCAAATACAGTACAGCGCAACGTAAAAATGAGACATTCTTGGTGTGGGTCTGAAAGTTTGACAACACAAATTCCTCTGTCTGTGAACTGTCATGCACAGTTCCAGTTAAAAACTTTCCACAAATGTTTCTGCCGCGCACCCCTAATTTTGTCTTATGCAGTCTACCGTTTACCGGCGTTAATGTCAGTGAGTCACAGTTTTGGCTTTGAGGTTGAGTGCCAGGGATTCTTTTCACATCACAGCCTAAATGTTATTTGAAAAGTTTTTCTTTGTGTATATAAAGGCCAGTGATTTTCTGGATTACTTCATTTCCTCTTCTCTTCAAAAAAAGCATCATTGAATAGCTACACTTGGACTTAAGCTAATCAGGCAATGCATTTAACGTTTTCCGGTTTGGTGACGACATATCAAGAAACACGCTGGGCGCCATGTTGGTAAGGAACAATCTCCCGTAATTGTATTGTACTGTGCAAGTTTGTGAGGCAGTGGCACAGTTCGAAGCTAGGGGGTGCTGTCTTGTGGCCTGGATGTGAGCCGCCTTGTGCATGGTACAGTTTTGTACTGAGGCAAGTACAAAGGGGGAGAGTCCCCTGTAGACCCTGACAACTGCCCGCTAGGGCCCAGTAACAGGTCTGACTCTACGCCACAATCGCTTCTGCTCGCAACGCCATTTTCAAGCAGAGCAATCTTTGCCTCCTCCCGCTCCTCCTCGTCTTCCTCCTCCTCCCCACCAGTCTCCCCCTGTCCCGCTGGATAGGCCAACCCCAGATAATACAGGTTCTTATCCTCCGTAGTCCGGTCCTCCTCCTCTTGTTCTGACGTTTCGGAAAATTCCTCCACGGAGTTGTAGGAGCAGCAGCGGCGCGGGTCGTCCCCTTCCACTCCGTGGCTACTCTCCAGCTCCCACAGGCCTCCGGGGAAAGATCCGGAAATATCAGAGTTGTTGGCAGAGAAGTTTCCCTCATCGCTGGATCCGGAGCTGCTGTCCTTGTAGCTCTGTTCCTGCTCCGGGTTGGACAGCAGCACCGTGGAATATATCACAAAGGACTGGGCAGAGCTCTCCGTGGGAAGAGTGTCCACCTGCGGACGCTCACCAGGGCTTGGACAGGAGGGCACCGACGTCTCCACCATGGGAGCTATGGATGGTGCTCTGCCTGGGGCTCCTGAGATTAAGCCTGGAGGTAGCGTTAGGGTTAAGTCTAGGACAGGGGACACTGCTGGCGCTTGGACCAGGGCTGTGGTGAGTCCCTGAAGGTCCACTATGACCGCTTCAGAGATGGTCTCGGAGGGTAGAAGAAGAGGCCATGCTAGGAGACCCTCTGGGGGTCTGAACAGATGGTCAATGGTGTCAGCCTGGAGAGAGGCACAGACAGTAAATACAGGAATGTCTGCTTTCATTTCCCACCTGGGAACTAGTCAAAGAAAACCATGTTTGATCTAGCCTGTTACGCTGGGAGCATAATAAACCTCCAGCAAGACATCATACAGATAACAACCTAACTCTCAAGTTAAACATGTCTGCCCTCAACAGTGTCATCCTCATACCTTCTTAAAGTCAAGGCCTTTGGCCCAGGAACAGTTGTTAGGGTTGGGCACATCCTTCCACAATAACTTCTTCATCCTGGGAACACACAAGTGTGTTATCAACCTGATTGCTTCTGGAACAAAACGACTCTTCTTCCCTTCAGCCAATGTTACTTGCTAAATGTCACACTTCTAATTCTGCATTATCAATATCTCTCTGGCTTTAATTAGACTGTCACCTTCCCTCCTCCTCCTCCTCCTCCTCCTCCTCCTCAGAGATCAGCATCATTTATCATCTCTGGCACATTGTCAGGGTAAAATACAATTATAGCATCAACCTTCTGATGCCACTGAATTGCTTCACTTGGCAGACTTTCAACCGTTATCATTAGTTTAAAAGAAATAAAAGGTTTTTGCAAACAAAAATATGTATTGAAGACTTACTGGTTTTGGGAGAGGATCAGAGTGGCAAACACCACAATTAGAAGGAAGGTTATGACCAGCAAGTAGGCAGCAGGGCTCCTCCAGGTGGCTGTAAGAGGGTACTCGCATTAAAAACGCATTAGAAGAAAAGGTTGCGTTTCCAGTTGTAACAGTAACAATAGATATCAGCTAATTTGTTTGCTGACTGTTTTCAGAATATACTTTTATGTGCAATATAAGAATTCAAGAGACATACAGTAGCTACAGTACATGTAATGTGATGCTATAGGTAATGTATACCTATTGTAAACACCGGCTCCCCTTCGCCGTCCGCAAACACAGGATACAGGGTGAAGCCATACTCCTCTGTCCCAAAGAAATCACCTAGAAAATTACATTGTGAAATTACATTACTCATTTTATGCACCCCCGTTTTGAACACAGTCTTAATTGTGGTACACCCCTCGATACGGTTACAGCGCCACCAAATCCCCAAATGGCTTCCACAGCTAACTGTTTATGTTTGAAACACAACTGTGCATGAACATGCACGTGGCCGTAAGGTGAGGGGTAGAGAGGGGTGCGAGCCACTCAGCACTCAGGTGTGTGTGTGTGTGTGTGTGTGGGGGGGTGGGGGCATACGCTCTTAGATTTTCAAAGCAAAAAATCCAAAAGCCAAGTCTGAGTCCCTTTAAGCTACAAGATCTGTGGGTTACCTCTTAGATAGACAACACTGTCTGTGTAGGGGAATCTGGCCCAGGTCTCCCCACTCCGGCTGTTGTGGGCAGTGTCCCTTTGGCTGTGTGGCGCCCACTCCACCACCATGGCCAGAGGCACAGTGCTGTTGCCCAGCAGGCTCCAAGACAGACACACACATGTACTGTTGATAACCGACACGTGGAACAACCGCACACTGTGGCCTGCCATACACAGAGGAGAGAGAATGTATTGAATGCATTCCTTTATTCAATTCATTTGGACTATTGTGTCATTTAGCTTCATCAAATTCTCCAAATTAAGGGAGTAAATGAAGGAAACACACAAACACACGCACACAGCAGCTTTACACACATCCATACCAATGTATGGCCACATAGTCCAGCTCAGTCATTCATCATTTCCAGAATGCTAAACGGAACAGAGCCATTAAAACCTCTATACCGGTGCTGCTAACAGCAGTACTCTAATGGCTAATGGCTGCTCACCGCTCATCCCCTGGGCTTTTACACTCTAGAGGTACTGCTCTTTAGTGAAAAGTCTTAATGTGAGGCAGTTATGGCCTCTCAAAATTCTAGCAACGCATAGCCTCAGTAGCCTCCACTGTAGCACTAGACTGTTCATAAAAGATGTTTTTAGTATTAGTCAGTAAAATGTTAAAATGTTGAGTCTAATGAATGGGCCAAATCGAGCAATGAAAAATTCAGAAATAAAACAATGAAACTGATTGTTGATAACATTAAGTGATATATGATTGCGTGTGTCTAAAGGCAGTTTATTTGTACTGGGAGATTCAGGGAATTTGAGTGACCGGCTACTGGGAAATAATTCCCGAGCAGCCGGCAGCATTTAGTTGGATATTGAGACACATATCTAACCCATGTGCCCAGTTAAACCAGAGTTAATTATTTTATGGGTACCATTAGAGCCTGTGGACATACTGTATATTGTGTTGGACCCTAGAAACAGAACTATTGGTACAAATGGCATATATTGTAGTGGTGTAGGAAACATTGCTACTGTGGTTTTGGGTGGGAAATGGATACGTTAAAAACAGTGACCAACCAACCACTCTAAGATACAGCCTACCAATAGCATAAGAATATGTTAAAGCAATATTGAAATATTGTTACCCACAACTCAATCGATGCTCTTCCATACCTAAATATAAAATCGCTAGTTAGTGGTACATCATCCAACCTTCATTCACTTGTTTGTATGTATGTATGTATGTATGTGTATGAGTAGAGCTGTATCATATGTACTCTCAAGGTCATTTTAATACAGAATGGAAATACAGTAGGCCTACATTAAACTGTATAGTTACAATCTTAAATTAAACCCTACAACCATCCCTATAGGGAAATCTATTCTGCATTTGACCCATCCTAGGCAGGAGTATTAACCTAACCTGCCAGTCTTTTGTCTAATTCCCATGACGACGATAGGGTATATCCAATAGGGGCCACAGAACACTTACGCCTAGGCTGTCTGTCCAGTGTCATGTTGATGTTATTACTGGAGCTCCCCACATTGTTGTAGAACGCCACACTGACAGTGTGCACCTCCTGCCTCCACTCAAAGCTGTAACTGGGTACCAGCTCTATCTGTTCAGTTGTCACAGCGCCCCCGCTGGTCTGGTGATGAACCTCAAATCCATTCACACAGTAGGAGTTCCATTCTACTGGGAGATGCTGTGTGAAACAAAATGTAAATATGAAATGTATGCAAATACATTTCCTTATATTATATATATAATCATTATATTTACAATGCTGTACATACTTTAAAGATCAGCGTTACATTGGTGATATTTCTGTATGGGTCATCTTGAAGAACTCTCCAGAAGTCTGGGCCGTGTTCAGGAGCTGAGGGGTAAACACCATTTTTACCTCAATGTAGTGGGGTGCTGTTGTTGGGATATTATTGTTGTTGTTGTCGTCAGAGAGAATGTGTATTACTGAATCCTGTTCCCATTCTAGGAGCAGGTCAAGTGTTCAGGAAAATATTACAATGACCACGTCTTGAACCAAATATCCAATTTCTGGTCAACGGCACTAGAGTGTCATGACTCTTAGTACTCTTAGTATTAGGATCACAGTTATCTTTTCTCTATTTGTCTGTAGGGCTTGGCAAATATATCAAGTAAAATATCACATCACAATATTTTTCATACATTTCCACAATACACAATATTACTTGGTGTGAAAACACCCTAGATGAGTGATATTATGGTTTACCTCTGCTAGGTCTGGAGTTAACAGATCCACTCCAGTCCCCCCACTTGCCAGTACCGCTGATGGGCATACAGCGGACCTGCACCAAGTACAACCAGCACATGTCCGGCACCACAACCTCAGCCCACGAGGCCCACGTTGGACTCTGGACCTGTGAGCATGCCAATTACCCAAAAGGAGAAATAATACTACTGAAAAAAATTAAATAAATTGACCACCAAATTGCGTAGAGCACATTTCCACTCCACCAATGCACCCAATCAAAGGGGAACATAATTTCAGTAAACAGAGCAGAAAATGTTGAATAGGAAGATTGTGTCTTGGCCAATTTCCAAAAAGTTTTTACAGGAATGACATATCATCTTGGGTCATGTTGGACTGAGCTGCAGGGAATTAAAAACAGTGTAAATTTAGCTAATAGATGATGTTCCGCTATACCAGATTAAAGCAATAATACATTTTTATTAAACCTCTACAGTATCAATATATAATATAATAAATATGAACACCATCTCTATTGACTTCCCTAATGTGTTTACAAAGTGGCTCTGTAGTATAGTATGCATGTAACATTGTTGTAGCATTTAATTTAAAATATACTTTTAAATTCCATTTAATCATTTTTCATCAAGAAATGGAATCTAAAACACTAACAATTACACTACTTTCAAGTTGTAACGTTGTGGATAGTGGGGTGGCGAGTGTAAGCGCGAGCCAGAGGACGACGCAAGCAGACAGGAGAGAAGGGTACTCATAATGTGAGTTTTAATGAAGAAACACACAACGTACAGTTGCTTAGTAGCAAAACAAACAAACAATGAAAACTTATATATGGTCCCTAATCAAAAAGTTGTCAGGACGGGAGGCACGGAGCTTGCGTGGGCATGTGCACGCCAATCGTTACACAAGTTCACACACTCACATTTAAGATGAAAATAATTCACGGTAGGTGATGGACTTATATGGACGTAAGCTATAACATTGAGGGTTTACTGAAAAGTTCAATAATGCTCTAGCCTGTTTGCATGCAAAATTGTTTAGTTTCTTTCTTTCTTTCTCTTTCAGACAAAAAGCCTTCAAATGCTTTAAGCCCTAGAAACCTAGGCAATCAGAGCCTGGAGTGTCCACTAGTGACCAACATTCAGCAAAGGGATGGGTGACGAGTGAATCGCGTACAGTATGGTGTGTCTGAGGCTTTACTCTCAGAGTAGCTTATAAGACCATCTTAGCGTTACAATTACAATTAGGTCATTTACAGTAGATAAGCCCACTCTGGGGCTTGAACCCATGACCTTCCAGCTGGGAGTCCCACACCTAGACTACTAGACTATCCTGCCTCTGCTTTAAAACCACGCACGTATGTAAGCCTACACCATTTTGAGTCCATAGTGGTAAAACCTTACCTGCCATTCTCTAATGGAGGACGGGGAGTAGTAACGGAACTGGCACTGCACACCATCCACGGGAAGGGACGGAGGCTCCCACGACACTTTGAGCGTCCCGCTGGCCTGCCTCACCGCGCTTATGTTAGACGGAGGGTGGGGCTTCACTGCACGGGAAACGACCACAGAATTCAAATCCAAATAACCGATGCCTAAGAAGGTAGTTTGACTGTTAACCAGCCTTTAAAAAGTCTAAAGGAATGCCCTCGGCAAGCCCCCTCTGCTCTGCTCACTAGGAAGAGTAAAGAGACAAAAAGATGCGTTCCAACGTACGTACACACACAGACACACATGCACGCACAGAGTTAGCAGAATCAGGAGTGTGTCTCACCGACATCAGTGGGCGACACATAGATGGCTCTGGACCGGATGGGGCCCAGTTCGGAGGGCACCTCCAGCCACACCTTGTAGCAGTTCATCCTCAGGGGCTGGATGGTGCAGCTCCTCAGCCTGTGACTCGGCCGGACCGGCGAGCACACTGCCTGCCCGGCGTCCCCCACTACCTCCCCCCCTGTGCCCTCACGCTCCGCCATCACCTCGCACGGCAGATCTGCCCATCTGGAAATAATGTGGAAGGGCAATGTGAAGGGCAGGGGAAGGGAAAGGGAGTGCGATGCCAAAGGAATGCCATGGTGGCCGAGTGGCAGCTGGGAGAGACATTGCTCCAATGAGCTATTAGTAAATGTTATAGAGCCCAGTGTGTTTTATTACAGTTTTTGTTTGGCCAGTAGTGGGCTGATAGTTAAGCTAGAACTTGGCAATACTATAGCCTACTTGTGTCCCAAGCATTACTACTATGTTCTACAGTATAAGTATATATATATACAAGTAAATATTAATGTGTGTGTGTGTGTGTGCGCGCTTCACCTGGATAAGAAATTGAAAATAGTCCAGTCCTTTTCCCAACTGCAGGTCATAGCATCAATATCGCCATTGGTCTCACAGCTTATTTCAATGGCTGCCCCTGAAAAGTGAGAGAGAGAGAGACCAACGCAACAAACCATTCCTAAGTTAATTCCCTTTCAATTCAAAATGATGATTTAACCACAATCAGACTGATTTTATTCATCATACTGTATTTATTTTGATTTAACCAAATGAGTATAGATTAGTCCCAAACCCACATAATAACCAGTGTAGGACGGTACAATATAGAATATTGGGCCATCAGCATGCACCTTCTACGTAGATCTGGCTGTAGGGTAGGTTCCACATCTGTGTACACTGTAGCAGATCATACATCCTCTTCTCTGATGGAAGAAATGTCACCTGGCTGACCTGAAGGGTTAGAAAAGAATAAAACACAGAGTTTTGCAGGCCTTGGTCTGATCTGTATGTTCTATACAATAACAAAGATGAGTCAATCATCTTTTATTATTCCAGTTTCCTGTCATTGTCATTTTGGACTTTTTCTCCCTTTTAAGCTGAAGATTCTGTTTCAGTTGGTTTTTTATATATACTTTTTTATAACATGGCCTAACCTGTTTGGCTATCTGACTGGAAGTGGGAGGATACGTCAGAGACAATTGGATACAATCCAGAATGGATGTCACACCTGGGGCTAAATCTGGCTTATTTTACACAATTATTTTTTTCACAGGATTTTTGACTAAATGACAACAAAACTGACCACACAACTGGAAATACTTGAATTTTAAAATAGGGGACCTTTAACAAAAAAAAATATATATATATATATATAAAGACACCTAAGGGTGGTGCTCACCCATTGGTTGAGCGGGCTGTATTGGCTGTGAGGAAGCTGATCTTTCATGTTGCGCAGCCAGACAGCTGTGCTGGCGTTGGTGCTATGGTCATTGAACACACAATACACTGTGATGTTTTCCCCTGGCCGCACCACCGCCTTCTCTGGTATGTAGCTCACGACTGAACAAAAAAACAAAAAACAGGCATGTACTGTATGTTGTATGTATGTACAGTATCATACATATTTAGATTTTTTTCTTTGATTTTAGGTCTTAAGATAAGAGGCTTTTTGTCCCAACACAGATTATACTGTTTCAGATGTACATCTGTTTAGATAGCTATATTAAGAAGGCAAATAGGGACAAAGTATTCCCTATGAGTTTCTCTTTTCCATGGAATTCGCAATCCTGGGCAGCCTTGCTTTTCCTATTGAGATTCCCAAAACACACTGTAATGAAAAATACATGAATAAAGTACTATCAGCAAGGCTGATATAAACCCTCTTTAAACCATTCTTGCTTACACCAAATCCCTTGAGCTTCTGAATTAATACCATTGTCTGACAGGCAGGTTTGTGTATCAAATCAGTGCTGTCTGTAAAACAAAAAAAAAATATTTTTGTTTCTTTTGTGCCATTGTATTACAATAGTGTTGCAAGTTTAATAGAAAGTTTTTTCAATTACTGTTTTCTTCAGAAACCATCTGTCCATGTAAATTAGCCAACACACAACAACAGTAACAAAGACCAAGCAAAACACCTTCAGACACCTGGAACAGTATACATTCCATTGTCAAATTGTCTGATTCATGTTTGCCATGAAAATGGTTTGCAATTAAAGTTTCGCAAGGAACAATGCCAGAGACAGCGGTGACTCAGTAAAGTTTGGGTGTAAGGTCCGCAGTCTAGCAACCTTCTGAGAGAAAAACCTGTAGCCCGCTAACTAGTGGTCATGGAAACATCCACATTGAGCCGGCCATTCCAACTAATCATCGAGACTGGGGTTTCAATGTCATGAGAATGTATGCTCTTCAAAAAGAGAAAATATTCAAAGAAAGTAAAAGGCTTATATTGTTAGGATCTGTGGGTGGCAGTATCCTTTCTCTCTCCCCCTCTCTCTCTCTCCCCTACCCCGCTCTGCCAGCAGGTGATTGCAGGAGTGAAGTCAGCTGTGCGGGAGACCGACCAACAGCTACTTATGACCTGGGTCTGCCTTCACTCATCGCCGGAGCGTCAGCTTATCATAGCTCATCACAGTTACGGTCAGCTAGTCACCGATCGGCTGGTTACCGTCAGTATTTACCGAATCTGGTTGTTCCTCATTTTGGGAGAGGATTCTGAAATATTGTTGTTTGATCCAGGAAGCTGTTTGGTCGCGTCTCCTGCAGGCTTCACTCCTGCACGCCGCTGGCAAACCTGCACTTCCCACCACACACCACGGAAGACCTGGGACTGGCCCGTGGACACCCCTGGCCTAGTGTAGGCTCAGAGAATAAACCTTGTTTAACTTTACTTTTGCCTCCGTTTCGTCGCTTGCATTTGGGTTCTACTACAAAGCCTTAACATATATGGTTTATCCAACTGTTCCTAAACGCTAGACTTTATGGAGTACATGATCTGTTTCTGGGAAACACAACAGAGAATAAATGGGAGAAAAAAAAGACATCTGATCTTCAATGATAAACTTAATTTGATTAACGAATATAAACAAACAACTGTAATCTTGAATATTTACAGTCTAGGTAGTCAAGAAGGAATTCTATGTGAAGCTATAATTGTACATTTCTTACATCATTGATTTGTTTCATTGTCAGATGCAATGAAATCAGGCGAGGGAGAGGAACAGTGTAACTGAAACTTCTCCTGTGTTACATTTTTTAATCTTCATGTTTAGAACAGTTCATAAAATGTGGAATTTCCTAATACGTTTTCAATTAATTTAGTTTGGCATACAATGGCAGTAAAAAAGGTTCATCTGGAACAAAATAATCGAGGGCACTCGCATACAAGTTGTAAATGGCACTTCCCTTTTTCTCCTTACTTAACCGATTAGTCAGTTAGATTGACCGTCCTTAAGGCAAACTTTAGTCAAATGCACATACAGGCACTCAATTACAAATAATTCATTCAGCAGATGCTTTTAATCAAGGCGACTTACAGGGGGTTAGGAATACAGTATTGCTCAAGGATGCTTACAGGCAGACCGGGCATATACAGTATTTACCTTCTAGAAGTTGACCACACTTGACACTAAACTACGCTTGATAAAACACACAAGCACACAAGTATGCACAAACACCTAATGTAACAACAAACACCAAGCGAGGCAAAATGCCAATCAGTTCTGAAATCAATGAGATATCTGGTATTTCACCCGAGCATAGCAAGGGCACATGGTAGCTATAGCTCAACCATCTCTCTCTCTCTCTCTTATAGAATGTGTGCGATTACACTGGACATGAAGAATATATGATTCATACAGTAAATTGTCTGTAGAGGTAAAGCTAATGGCTACAGTGTATTCTTGTATTTTAGGGTAGTAACATGATTTCTATACAGAAGGACAACTTTGTTATAGGACAAGAATATACACTGGATGGTGAAAGGAGTTTAGGAATTCATGGCTAGATATCATCCTTTCAACACAAACTTTCTGACTGACCTCTGAACCTGACTATTGAGGTCAACCCTGTTGGAATGAATTGTCCAGTTTTGAGTCATGATAATGGATATAGGCTGGAAGTTTACAGTGTTGCATTGACGTTTCATTAAATCTATCTGGGAGATAATCGAGGTCACTAACTGAATCCACAACAACTAATAATTAATCAATTTATTCATATGCATTAAATGCTCGTACAATAGTAGCTGTTGGGAACATAGACCCAGAATGAATGAAATTGCACTGTGCCACATTAGGACACAGAACCTTTAAAATAACACTGAATTAGTAATATAAAGTGCACCCCCATTTATAATTACAGGGACAGGACACAGTTATGAATCTTATTAAAGCCCCTATATTAAAGCCTCTAAAATGCAGCACTTACGTCAATACTATCTTAAATGATAACAGCCATGCCTTTGGCAAGACATGTTTTGGGTATATGCAGTAGCTTGATTTTTTTCTACTAGTTTCATCAAAAGTGGATTGAAATATACAGCAATTGTTCATTTCAGTGACAAATCAATAAATAGCAGCAGTGCAATCTGTTATTTATTTTCATTCGTGTGTAAAGCTGTCTAATGAGCGGGCAGTGGAGGCAGGTGTCCTTACTGTGCAGGTATACGTGGTGGGGCTGGCTCCAGTCGCTCCACAGGGCAGGCTGAGCCAGGCTGGCGCAGCGGGCCTGGACTGTGTAGTTTAGCTTGGCCATCAGGTCTAGAGACACGCTGGATCCTCCAGACACGTGCACAACCTGCGGAAAGACAGGAGCTTAGAACTAAACGCATACATCCTGTGCGTGTATGCCAACACAGACAAACACATACCTGGAAAGGGATGTTGCCCATTTTCAAGGTGATTTTGATAAACTGATCAAATGAAACCTTTGCCGTTATCACAAACTGCCTCCTGTATCTACAGCCGTCACCATGATGGTCTGAGTTCTACACCTCATAACCGATAACTAAGATCTACAGTACTGCAGATGCATTGTATTGTACTCAGTTACAGTGCAATTATATTGTAAACAGTGGTTTCTGGTTAATGTGAGGGAGAAAAGATTAGTTTTGATAAAATGCGGTTATTTATTTATTTTTGCCATCCATTATTAGAGAAACAGTTATTATGTGAGACATTTATCTCTTCTTTTAAAGAGAGTGGTATAAGATGAATATGAACAGAAATGTACCATTCCCTATGCTCAAAGATACACCTCCCATTGCTGTGTGTAATTAAGTCGCATGAAATATTTGTGTTATTTGTGTTGTGTTCTCTCTCTAAATGTGATGTGTGCTGTTCTATGGGCTCTGCTTCCTGTCTGCATGTGTTACTAATCCCCCTCAGTGGAGTAGGAATTGAGAGGCGGGCCTACAGTGTATCCTACAAGTCATGCAATGCAGAATGGGACTGGAGTCAGGGCTTACCTGCCAGTCTGGATGTGCACTGTTGAACGAGTGTCGGACCTCACAGCTCACAGCCAACTGCGAGGGGGCGGTCCACCGCAGAATCAGCCGTCCGTCAATTGTCTGCGAGTGTGTCAGATTAACTGGTGGACTTGGTCTCTCTGTAGAATAAACACACAATTTCAATTTACACCTACGTGGCACCACTTTTAAGAACCACTAAGCGACCTTGAGTTTATGTTTTAAGCTCATACAGACATTTTTGCCTTAAATTATCATTGTGAGCCAGGTTTTGTGTTGGTGGTGTGGTTTGGACTGAATCACTGGGAGTCCTGCTTTTCCCAATGCATGTTTGTGCTTACCCAGGTCAAATCAATAGTGATCACTTGTGGCATTTGGTGATACAAAACCAGAGCTTACATTTACTTTAATCGATCAGATAAGCTACAATAACATTGGTAACTACTATTTCATCAAAATTGTAAATGCTTTTGTGTTCCAATTATAAGAAAGAAACCATCTGTTTTTAATACATTGCATTGGGGTAAACATCTGTTCCTCTCTGTTGAGCAATCTCTCTCTCCCTCTCATATATATATATATATATATATATAGCCATGGAATTTAAAAAATATCTATATACAATTATATTTATATTATTATATTTACAAGAATATGCAGTGGTCTCTTAAGTTTTTCCATGGCTG
>JAODLI010052006.1:0-16317 GCA_027575585.1 Percopsis omiscomaycus | reverse complement strand
ATATATATATATGTATGTGTATATATATATATATGTGTGTGTGTGCAAAAAACAATGGGCGGGGTTTCCACTGAGTGAGGTTATGCCGGGTTTTTCTCTTCTCGCGAAAGTCATTCCAATTAAACATGGCGACGAACTTCCAAGATATAAGTGTATATATCTTGGATATGTATGTATAGATGTGTGTGTGTGTGTGTGTGTGTGTGTGGATGGATGGAACGTACGTACATTCCCATGTAAAAATACAGCCACTGTGTGTACACAAGTCTATATTTGTAAGTAATTGCAGCCTTCAACTGAACTTTAATTACTGGCTGGAGTTTTGTTTTGTTCTGCACAGAAACATTTGAAGAGATCAGGGCTTCACTTATATTAGGGCTGCACGATTATGGCCAAAATTTGTATTGCACTTTCACATTTAAATAAATAGACCACTGCGTTCACTTCCATTTTGTGTTACATTCCTGCTAATGTACAAATCTTTGCAAAAAAAATGACTGGTCCTTAAAGTGCATTATCTCCTAGAAGCAAAATATAAATAAATTTTACCCAGAATATAGGCTAACTAAAAATAAAGAGCAGCGCCGCTGTTATGGATTTCTTGAGTTGACGCTGGCCAAGGATGGTGAGGTAATGTTAGTGTCTGATTTAATATGCAGTGGAGTTTACTAGGAGCGGAGCACGCAATTTAAACGTCATGTTTGCAGTCAATCATGTTATTTAATTGTGGGAAGCCAAAATTGTGCAGCCCTAACTTATATACTTGTTTGTGTCTCCTGTAGTGAGGAAAGCCCTTTGTCTCTGGTGAAACTCTCTCTGGCTGACAGCCCTTCCCAGGCCTTGGAACAGCAGCAGCCCCCTGTGGATTCTCAAACAGCGACACAGACAGAAAGGAAGTAAGTACTCCTCTTCTAAAGGTGCCTGAATTAAAAACCTGTGAACGTTACAACAGTGCAGAAAGCATATGCCCTGTCCCACCATAAGTGCTTTGTGGCTCGCATTCCTCCCTGTTCCTCACACTGTTATCTACCCCTCCCCCAATTTCAAACAGTGAGCTAGGGCTGTAATTTTGGTTTCTCAGTGCACTAATCCTGTGGTTTTTTTTTTTATGTTCTCCCTGCTCTACCCACCAGAGACGACACGCCACAGGCCCCAGAGGTGTCTGTGAACGGACCCGTCTGAGACTCCAGAGGCACAAACCTGTCCTGGACGGTTTCCACAGACTGTTGGACACCTCCCAGAGACTCGCTTCGAATAACCTCACTGCAACCTTTGGTGTTTTTACTGAATAAACCCTGCCACGTCATTGGGCCTGCACACTGCCAATAAACACCAATAATGAGGCGGTGGGCAGGACTCTGGCAAGAGAAACCCAACGTGCAGAGGAATCCTCTTTATAGCCTTTTCCAATGCCGCACATCACCCCGTGCGGTTTTTAATGTAGCAGCGATCATCATTTGACCAGAGTCAGAGGAGTACAAAAACACCACGATTACTTTTTTTTTAATGACCTGAAGGATTGTCCTCTATGTTGACGCTGTCGACCACCCGGCGCGAGGGATGTTACATCATTGCCCCTGTAGCACAGGTTAACTTTTAACAGAAGCGATGCCTCAACAAGAAATGCTCCCCTACACCCCTCCTTCTCGAGCTTAAGAAAAGCACTTATGCAGCCATGTCCTGTACAGGATAGCACAACATAATGCTTTAATTTTGATTTTGAATTCCTTTTTTGATCACCATCAACGGAACAGGCCCCACCCATGGAACAGCCCCCCCCCCCAGAATGTTTGTTTTTAAATGCTTCAGGAGAGTGGGGTTGGGTCTTAGAAACAGAGTGCTATAGTATTACTGTCATGTGCAATAACGTCAATTAGCCATTTTATTTAAAATGAAATTAAACTTTTTTTTTCTCTTTTCTTTAAAAAAAAAATCATTCTGGTGTTTTTAAAGCGCGACGAAATTCACGGGCTGACAATTTAGGATATAATCTCCACTAGAGGTTTTGGATTACTTTTTCTTTTTGTTTAATGTTACTGCATGTATAAGCGGTTCTCTGTTGACCTAGCTAGTGAGCTAAGACCTTCTGATTGTAATGACCTTGCTATCCCCCTGAAATCAACCAAACATTATCAACCTATATTCAAATATTATCTTCATTTAAAAAGTAATTTTATGATCTTGAGATTACTGTCATGTCTATGCTGTTCTCTCCCCCCTCCCTTTTTCTCCTCCTACCACCGAGCACTTACAGTGATCTGGCAAAAGTGATGCTGTCTCTGTCTCTTGAAGAGCGGGATCATTGTGTCTTCTTTCTGGACCTTTCTAGCATACTTGTTAAAATCAGTTGAAAGCTATCATTGTTCAGATTTGAAATTAAATGTGTCTGGCTGACTGTGTTAATACTAAAGGTCTTACATCAGTATTTACCGTTTAACCTGTCGTCCATGGCAACAGTGTGTCTGACAGTTAAAGCACACACCCCTTAGCATTGTTGGTTCCCATCTTAAAATTTCCATTCACGTTCACCAGGAAACCAAGTCAATCATCAAAATAAGGTTTGTGTATAACATGATGGCTCGACGTTTTGGTTTGAGTTATATTTGTTAAAAAAGGCACATTGCTACTGAGAAAGCTAACTGTCTGAGGGCTGTAAACTACATTACTCACACTCCAACTACATTGCAGTGGGATACAAAGCAGGAATGCGAGTATTAGCATTAATGTAGTTTTTCAACCTTTTGGAGTTATCTCCTAAATATCAGAATGCTTATTGTGATTAATCTTGCATACTTAAGCAAGATGCCTAGCCCCTAGATCTGCTCATGAATTCCAGTAATTGTACTCACTGTAAGTCACTTTGAATAAATAAGCTAATTGTAACTGCCTTAAAATGTACAATAGGGAATGTCATCCTCAGTGATTAACTCCCAACCCAAATAAATGTCGACCCATATATCTTTTCAGTTATGCATAAATCCTATGGCAGATATGAATGGGGAAATTATGCTAGGTTCCAAAATTAGCATTTAAGTTATGGGACTGTCCTAAAGGATCACTTGGGCTCTCTGGATCAACAGATTTCCAACACTATGGAAGAATTCAGTGCCTCGCTTTAGAGAGAAGACTTGCTCTTGCCCAATGCAATTTGTTGAATTTACTTTCGAATCCTTCTGATGCCTGAAATGATCAAGATTTGTGAATGAGTTCAGGTTGAAATTTTTCAGTGCCAACAGTTTCACAGGGGTTCTATAAAATTGTAGAATTTCTCTGGTGCCTGTTCATACACGCAAATGTGCATTTAAACCCACAGTGTTTTGTTTATTTGGATTCTAAAAAACAAAAAAAAACAACAGATTCCATGATTGACAATGTAAGATGGCTCAAAGTAACTAATTGGGGAAAAACAAGGATTTATGTTAATATGTAAGCTGTTAGAGATTACTATTTAAGTAAAAGGAATGTTATGGGTCTGAATATAGACTGTGGTCAAATGTCAGGCACACTAAACACTTTGAGTACAATGTCAACTTCGAAATAAATGTTAAAAGTGAAATAAGATACATCTTTCATTGATTGTAAAAGTAAGGCGCTCTTCAAGGCTCAAATTAAAAAATGAACTTGCTAGATGTTTACATCGGACAGAATAACTTGATATACACACTTGAAACGTGAAGTAGGCCCACTCACTGCTCCAAAACAGCTTTTGAAGCATTATACAGTGTCTATGCCTACTACTGCCTATACTAAAAAAAAAAAGTCTTATGTATACTGATGATTAAAATCTAGTGATATGAAATATGTAAACAAGATTTAGTGGCCCAGAATACCCACTGTTTCTGGCAGATTTAAAATACTAAAAGTCAATGAAACTGTGCTTAACCTAGATGTGTGATTTTTTGACCACATTTTATATTACAAACTACAATATAATCCACTTTTAACGTGTTTTTTTTTTTCACAAGCACACCGTTACCACTTAGTTAGAAAAGGAAAACTGTTAAAGAGAAGACATTGAGGGTTTTCTTTCCAAAAAATGTAGTAGCATTAGTCACATTAATAAAGAAAACAAATGGCACATCGTGTTCCTAATTTTAAAATAAAAAATGGTGCTTGAAGAACTTTTACTGAGGAGACAAAGTTAAATAAATTACTACCATAAACGTTACATACAAATTTGGAGTAGTATATACATAGAAGTTATTAGACACAAAAGAAATCTACAATTCTGATTTTATGTTCAACAAGACAGCAGTATAACCATATCTTACATAACTGGGTTTGTGTTAACAACAAACGTTTACGTTGGTCTGTGGCAATTAAAAAAAGTGAATTTTTGCAGATTCCAACTAAACTTACAGAACATCACAGGCCCTATCTAAAAACATTTTACGATAACGCCCTAGTAGCAAATAATTGGTACTAGCTGAAATATTTCTGTGATTTATGTGGTTACAATGAGCCAAAAATGTCTTGTTGAAAAGATTAATATCTGAGACATTGAATACAAGTGATTGCATGTAACTACCTTAACCGCTTAGCGAACTATACTCCAGGGGTGACCTGTTTCGTCCAACATTTACAACGTTAAATATCTCCCGTCTGCAGAGGGATATCCTCTCGCATTTTGTGATATCCAGTCTCACGGCCCAGCAGTCCTGAGTCATTGCTGTCTTCTTCAAACCAGAGGGGCATGAAGGGTGGTTGGTGTAGCAGCCTGCGGCAATCTCATCTGCGTAAACAGATGCGCAGGAGTAGTAGCAGCTACCTTGCTACCCATTCTCTTTTTTAAAAGAGCTTTTTTATTGACATTACAAAATATATCCCTGCTTTTCCTTAAAACGCTCAGTCTTCATAGTGGTTGGAGATCATTCAAAGCACAAAGGTAGGGCTTAGCTTAGTGTGGGAAGCATTGTCCACAGCCTCTCTTTGTAAACACTCATAGTGAAGGTCCACACACTACACACACACCACCTGACTAAGAATCGAATTCCAAAGTGGCACTTTCCTGGTTTGATCACTAGAGCTAATGGCTTTCACAGTATAGTCTTAACCGCTGTGAAAAGGAGATGGTTGTCATTGTCAAATTAGACAATATTTAATAAAAAGAAAAGTTTTAAAATAAAAATCCTTCATGAACCGTTGAGAAGGCCTCCTTACACTTCAACCAGGTCTGCCAGGTGAACAGAGCTGACTAAAGGGGGGTTCGCTGTGAGAGTGGTCTAGAAAGGCCTTGCTTCAGTGGGGCAGTTTGGTTGGTCGACCAGCAACATGACTGGTGTGAGTTTAAAGACTGATGGTTAGTGGAGCGAATGGGTTGTGGCGGATAGGGCTTCATGCTGTGTTACTCTGCCCACTTAATTTGCATAATAGTCTGTCTTGTTGAATTCTGAAGTCATACGGTGAGACAACAGAGCGAGTGGTTATTCTGGACATTTTTGTTTAACAAAAACACTAAAATGTCAGTCTGAGGCTACAGACAACAAACGGAGCCCCTATTCCTTGGATTGGCTGGAAGCAATTTCCATGGGGTGCCACAGCGCTGCTTGTTGGATAGCTTCCTGTCTTCTTAAAAGAGTTCTGCCTTTTTTCTAGGCATCTGACAGGCAACTTTGAACACTGTCCATCCACAGCTGTGCGTTCAGGCTGTCCTGGGCACAGAAGTTGTACACTCTTTTGGTTGTCTTGAGCTGGAAAAGAAAAAAGGAATGGAAATGATTTCCAGCGAACATGGCAACCCACCTTCTAACCTCTGTATAGTATTATTGCTCTTTTCGTTTATCAAATAAAAAAGTAGTTCTCTATTATTAGTTCTAGACTATTATATATCTATTATACATATTTTATTAGAAAGGTAGGGAAAAAGTATTTCAGTGGTTTTTCAGTAGCGCAAATGCAGCAGTGACATTAATGTTTATGGAGGTGAAGTGACATCCACTACGTGGGTCCCTCTATGTAGCTTAAAATAGCTTATTCTGTATCTTTTAAGTGAGTTGACTTTCCATCTCACCTTAGTATACATGGTTTAAAACATTAAAAACATTAAGTTTATCCCCCTACAGCTACAAAACATTGAGCTGGGGGAAGAAATTCAGAGAGGAATGCAAGCCACTCAGCAGTCAGTTGTGGGAGGAGCATGCCTTCTTGGGTTTCAAACCAAAAACCTGCCTGGTTTCATAAATAACAGACACAAACTGAGTGTGCCTTTAAATAAAACTATACTAAAGAAAACAATTTTAATCTCAAATCATTCTCCGAACCCCTCAGGGTCCAAACCCCCACTTCATTAAGGGAAATGTAGATACACACAAAGCACAATGTAGAGAAACTCACATCAAAGAAGGCTTTCTCATCAATGTTTTTGGGTGCTCCAATGGTGGGCGTGCCTGAGATGACCGACTCTACCTCTGCCAGCTCGATCACCCCTTTACACTCCTTGTCCCGTCTGCTCTCATAATATCTCAGCTGGGAATCACAACAAACAGTTATGAGCCATAACACTTCAGCAAATTATCTATACTAAAAGAGATAAAAGATTTAGAATATTTTATTATAGATGGCACCAAATTTTTTTTATTTTTAAAAAGGAGGTCCAGAGTTCAACGTTTCTAGAACAATTTAAACGTCACCCCACCCCTCTTTTACCTGATGCTTGGTCTTGTCCAGCACAAACCACCGTGGTTTCCATGGTTTCAACAAGGCCCCTCTCTTATACAGGATGCCCTCGAAACTCCTATGGAAAGGAGGGGCGGGGACAATATAAACATGCACATGTTCTTCAACCGTCACTCAAACGCCAGCAACTAATCCTTGAAACAGACCTGTTCTCGCTTTCTGTGCTCTGGAACTGGCTGTAGAGTGTGCTGGTGCTGGGTCGCCCGGCCACGGGCGTGGAGGTGGCAGTGGTCTCACTGTCCAAGCCTAGGTTGATGGAAGAACCAACGCCACTCTCCTGTAGGTACACACCCTGTGAGCGCCGCTGGTGGCTCAAGTTGGACGAGATGAGTAGGGAGCTAGAGAACGACAGCTGTGGAGGAGAAACACACGGGATCAGGCCAGTCTGAACACCGGCATCTCATATTTACTTTTTTCAGGTCACCTGTACTGATGCAGTGACTTGCTTAAATTGGACTTAAACAATTTGGCCACAAGAGGTCAGTGGAAGCCAGTATTTTCAAAGTACACTGGCAGTAGTGTGCACATTTTCAAACAGGCCTTAGAAGCATATCCTTGAATCCTACTTTGCTTTCCAGTTTAGTCTCAGTCCTCTGGGTGGTCTTGATCTTGTCCCAAGTATCCTTCCACTTCTCCGACACCTGGCCCAGCTCTGCCTCGAGGCTCTGCAAGTCCTGAAAGTCAATACACAAACGTGATACAATCAGGGAATTTTATTGACGGGTTTTCTGGCACAGTAGCAGTATGTAGAATAATCTCCCATTTGTTTATTTGTCATGGAAGGTTATGGGACTTTTATCAGGAAGGAAGTACATTTGTGTGAAAATGTATTTTCCCTCCTGTTGCATACACCATCAACATTGTCTTCAATGTTGTTTAATTAATTAATTAAATGACAGTAGGTAGGATAGAAAGGTCATGAGTGATATTTAAGATAAAGTTAGCCCATACAGTTGTGGTCAAAAGTTTACATTCACTTGCAAAGAACATGTCATGGCAGTTTCAGTTTCCAATAATTACTGCAACTCTTATTTTTCTGTGATGGAATCATTGGAGTACATACTTGAAATTAAATGTGGTTCTTTTATGAATTTATTATGGCTCTTCCGAAAATGTGACTAGATCTACTGGGTAAAAAATATACATAAAGTAATGTTCATATTTGGTTAAATGTCCCTTGGCCATTTTCACCTTGATTGGGCCCGCTTTTGGTAGCCATCCACAAGCTTCTGACAAACTTTTGGTTGAATCTTTGACCACTCCTCTTGACAGATTTGGTGAAGTTCAGCTAAATTTGTTGGCTTTCTGACACAGACTTGTTTCTTCAGCAAATCCACATGTTCTTGATGGGGGTTCAAGTCAGGAATTTGGGAAGGCATTCTAAAACCTTAATTCTAGCCATTCCTTTACCACCTTTGATGTGTGTTAGAGGTCATTCGTCCTGTTGAAACACCCAACTGCGTCCAAGACCCAACATTCTGGCTGATATTTTAGGTTTTCCTGAAGAATTTGAAGGTAATCCTCCTTCAATATTCCATTCACTTTCTGTAAAGCTTCAGTTCCACTGGCAGCAAAACAGCCCCAGATCATAATACTAACACCACCATGCTTGACGGTAGGTATGGTGTTTTTGGGGTTTAAGGCCTCACCTTCTCTCCTCCAAATATAATGGCTCCAAGTGACTTTCCTGACTTGTTCAAGTCAATGATCCGCTTCGTCAGATCCATGCTTGTCACAAAGCCAATTTGATTAATACAACTTTTTTGTTCTTTCCACAATTGATCGTGGAAGTTGCTGTTTGCATATTTTTGACCCAGTAGATTTGGTCACATTTTCAGAAGACCCATAATAAATTCATAAAAGAAACAAATGTCATGGCTGTTTTTTGTGACAAAGATGTGCTCCAATGATTCCATCAGAGAAAAATAAGTTGTAGTAATTATTGGAAACTCAAACTGCCATGACATACATGTTCTTTACAAGTGTATGTAAACCTTTGACCACAACTGTATGTGTGATGGATCTAAAGTGTGAAAAAATTGATTTGCATTTATCTGACAGTATCCCTTTATTTGAACAACAAGGCTTACTTGTATATTTTTAGTGTTACTACTGTTTAAAGAACTTTAAACAGTTTCATTTGACAAATGTGCCTAAGAAATTCTGTGAATAACAAATAAACGGCTTGAGCAGAGGCAGCCCTTGCCTAAATGATGTCCTAGGCTAAACCTACTCTCACTCTTCGCCTATATTAAGTGTATCATGACATCATTAAAAATGATGACTGAAGATAATTTTATTTGGTGCAACACTGGTGCCCACTAGATGTCACTCCCAGATAAGCACCTAGTGTCTCAATAGGAGAAACCACCTGTGCACTCTTCAGGTTGTGACTTAGCTGACCTGCAGCAACTTGGTGATGGCATCGGGGACCACGATACTGCATCTGTCATAGCATGGCCACACGATGTGCCGCTGGGACTTTGGCCCGCTGGTATCCACCTTGTCCTGTGCCCGTTCTGCCAGGAGGTCACGCCAAGACCTCACCAGCTCCCAGTCGTAGGACGGTGTCTCGGAGAGTGTCTCCTCCATGTAAAAGTCCCACACCTTCAGATTGGAAACATAGCTGTATGGCCGCAGCACCTGGGACAGACCATTGGGTCATGTTAGAATTTTTACTTAAAGCTTCTAAATGCTACTGAAACATAAACTAGTGGACACCATCAAATGTGACCCCCGAGAGGTTGTGTGATTAAATCAAGATTTTGAATTAACCAAACACATGAGGGCGGGTTACACAGACACTTAAATTGTTCACCTCCTCATCTTCCGGAGAGAACATGTAGTTGTAGAAGATGGGCGTTTTCTTGTTGAGTCTGTCTATGTAATCCCACACTGACTTGCACACCTGTGGGCTTTTCCGCTCCCCTTTCTCCTCGTACAGCACACCTGCACACAATATTAACGTTACTACTAAAACTTAGCACTACTGTATGTTAATATCAAGCTAGCAACAAATCTTGTGGTTGCAACAAGGCTTCTAAACAGCAGTAGTGTTACACTGTACAAGCTATATTTTGCTCAGAATGAACATTTTTCCACAGGGGCCTTAGCTTCATGCACATTTAAGTGGCTTCTGACAGTAGAGTAAATAAACACTACAGCTATAAGCCTTCTTGAAGACACTTTCTCTAACCACTGTTTGTGAGTGATGTGCTATATTTCTTCAAGATTCCTCATTTATACATTCAGCATCTAAAATATGTAATACATTAACCCTATTAAAGTAAGAAGGTATCTCAGTGAATAATTGCAATAATTTGCATCAACACAGCCTAGCTTTAGAAACAACGGGCCATGCCATCATGGGGGATAGTGTAATGGGCTCACCCAGTTCTATGCGTTCGTAGTCAGAGTCAAGTAGGAAGGTTCTGAAGCGGTTGGACATGTAGTGATAGGCCAGGAACTTCAGGTAGTACTGGCTGAACTCAAACTCCATGGGGAACTGCAGGTGGATCTGGGATTGGACAGTGTGATATATTAACATTGGGGTAATAACACAAAAATAGATATGTGGTGCTCATCAAAAGCTACAAAAAAAAGCTACAAAAGAAGGCACTGCAATAACCCTGCAAAAAGAACCCTAAGTGTAGTAGACTGTATGAGGTGAAGGGCAAGAGTGTCTGCATGTGTATTTATACACTCCATTACATATATCTAGGCCACCTGATATCACAAAATATCAAACACTGAAATATTTGAACAATGCCATTCCATTGTGATTATGGCGAGGTAAAAAATCCTAACCATTGTTTAGTCTTTAGGGCCGCTATAGACCGCAGGGTCATACATTTAGTTGATGGGTCATTGAAATTGTGTTGTTGGTTGCAGTATGCATTTCCCTTGCACAGAAAAACAGGAAACGCTTGAATGGACGGTCACATAGCTACAGAAGTGTGCTGTATGATTTAAGATGCACTGAGAGGAACTGAGACAACATGCGTTTGATGTTCCAGCACAAGTCAAGTCTTTGTGTGAGCCAAATTCGCAAACTTGACTGATAGGTCTGGTCGGTGAATAACTGGAAGTGCCGTGATGAAATTCAGTGAAAACAAACGGCTGTCAATATTAGTGTTGCAATTTCCTTGTAGCGGATAGCAGTTCTAAGCTAAATAATTCAAAATGCTGAAAAGTTGTTGTGCTTCACGGTCGGTTGCTAGGCTTTGACAGTTGTCAGTTTTCACCAATTTGTAAAGCCACTGCCGGATATGACGTCACACCAACCAGATGAATACTAGGCTAAAACACATAGGGACCCACCTGGTGCACACAGTCCAGGAACTGGAGGAAGACGGGGGTGAAGCCGCTGCTCTGGCTGGTCAGGGTCTGGGCTCCCCGGTGGCTAAAGCGATGGCCGAACGACAGCCACTCCTTTTCCACCAGCAGTCGGAAGCCGTCGAAGGTGCGGTAGTAGGGGTCGGACAGCAGCTGCACCAGTGACACCACCTGGGAGTCGCACATTTTGATTTTGACATCATTTGAGGAGTGTGTTTGATTCTCCAGTGTTTGAGTATATTGTATATACTGCCTACTACAGAATAACATGCATGCAGGTACTGTTTTAATTCACTACAAATGTTGGTGCATTGCTGCGTGTTGGTGCATGCATATGTGAAAGTATATAATAGAAGTTTGTTTTTCATACCACCAGGGGGTTTCTTGTTTTAAAAAATAAATTCAACTACTGTATGTCTGGTGGGGTTCAAACCTGCGTAGTGACGTCCCAGCCATCCTCCAGACTGACCATCACCGATGATCCCGTGTCCAGGAGCTCCACTACCAGAACAGACACTTGCAAGACCCTGTGGAGCTACAGACAAAATGACAAAATGTATGCTGCTATTTGCTCAGTTACTAAATGCCTGTGGATTTACATGGAGGACAAAAACAGAGCTGGGAATGTTAACTGAGAACATTTAACCATATACTGTTGGTGGATGCCAGCACACTGCTTGATCACGTGTTACTGTTATAAATGTACTTAAGATAGCAGCTGCACTACTACCCAAAACTGCATACCAGTTGGTTTTGCATATGTTGTAAATGTCTTCTTACAGGACATTATAAAGTGCTATCACAAATGAGATCTTTGGACATTCCTGCTCAACTCAATTTTTTTAATCAATGTATTACCATAACCACATTTATTCCATATTGAAATAAATCCCTGGCTGTGTGAGACACAACAGTGACTAAATTTGGGAATATTGGCACCCAAATCATGTCAAAACCGCTACAATGAACGCGGGGGCCTGGGAGCCCAGGAAAGGCCTATGCCCTGGTACACGAGGGGCAGTACTAACCAGTGTCATCCATTCCGAGTCTTCCAGGCAGCGGTGGAAGTTCATGCTGGGGTCAAAGGTGGGAGAGCTGGGGACGCACGCCTTCATCAGCTTCTTGAAGCTGTTCTTCACTTGTCGCACGTCACACACCTCAATGGGAACAACCTCCCACTGCTGGAAGGAGTCCTGCTTCCCTCCCTTGAGTTGGACCTTGTCTCCGATGATGTAGAGGTAGGCTCTCTGCTGGCGGAGGAACAGGGCCTCGCCGGGCCCTCCGTTAGGCTGCGGAGACTCCTTGCCCGCCAGGCGGTTCCCCACGTCTGGGTTGTAGGCACTTGAACGCCCCCCACCACGGATACTGCCCCACTTACCTAGTGATGAGACACACACACACACACGCAGGTAAGCATGCACAGAGACACATATTTACAGGCAAAAGAGATCATTCATGAAAACTATAGCAACTAATCATTAAGCCTCACTTTGGTAAAAAGTAAACACATCAGTGAAACGTGTATGTGTGTGGATATCAGCACGCTGCTAAACAAAATAGCCATGCTGGTAAACAGGTGGGTGATGATGAACACTATGCTAGATTTAACAGTTAAGCGTTTCTTACATTATTATAATAAAGATGAGCAGTTTACAAATGTTTGGAGCCACGACCCCCACAGAAGGGCCCTGCTTCATAGTTTGAAGCTACAAAGCACTTCTTTTATTAGATTTAATAGCATAAAAATATATTAACTTATTATAATATATAAAACCTTGCAACCGGTCGAAGGGGTACCTGACCCACACTTTGCAAACCACCAATATAAAATCAACTGGTCTACGGCTACATTTGTTACTTTCAGCAGACAGGATGCAATCAAACAGGAAATGACAGACGTGTCAGACAGTTCAGTCTGCCGAATGCAGCGATGGGCACAGCGGATCGCCCAGGCTAGCATGCAGAATTCACGCAGCTCTCAACACAGTTTGCAACAGACAATCAGTCCTCAGAGAGGGACATACAACACCAGAAGACACTGTTAAAGAGATCTGATTGGTTAGCAAGGAGGTAAGGGTGAGGTGGGGCGTGGCCTACTGTACCTCTAGTAGGGTTCCTGGACTTTCCTGACACTTTGGTCTGAGAAAGGGAGATGACCCTCGCCCTTTGACCCAGAGCTGAGGTCAAATGGCACACAGAGACGGTCAGTTAACCAACAGCACTGCAGGGGGGAGGTGGGTTTCACACAACCACAACATACAGTATAAGCCCCTTTTCCAGGTTCAGGAACTAACCTGTTCAGCTTTCCTCCAACTAGATACTAATATGAGCTTGCAAGTTGTCATTGGTCCATGAGTTTGGGGTCTGTGAGATCATTTTTAATTATAAAAGGCTATCTCACTAGCTGCTGCTAAATTGTTCTTAAGCAACTGCGCCTGTGTGTGCTTGGTGAATATTACGTTTGACCAATCAGTGATTTTCTACAGTAAATCATAGCTCAGTGCCAATAATTCCTGAACCTTAAAAAGCACTTTATTTAGAAAAGGAACTAAAATAAGACCAGGTTCCTCCAGCTGAAAATCACAATTCCATAGTCTCAGCTTCTGAAAAAGTTAACTAACCCACCAACCCTAAAAATAAGTCACAGGAATAACATTTTTGAAAAAAAAAAAAAATGCACACCACGTCTCTTTGGGTTTCAACAAACCTATATAAAATATATACACTATTCCAGGCATAATTTCTGCCAAAAAAAGATTTTGGTACCAGGGAGGTGATGGACCAGTCAAAATGTTATCAGTGCTACCCAAAAGCGAGGATGCACGTTCAATTCGACAGGCTTACCTCCGCGACTGAATGTTCCTGGCATGTCATCCTTGGCTCCCATCACCTGCTTTATAAGAGCCCCAATCTTAGGCTGCCTGAGCTTATCGGATGAGTCTGGAGAAGGACACAAAAACAATTCAAAGTGCAAAAAGGCCAAGGAAATTTCAGTCAATTTAGTTCAATTACTCTCAAACATCATTTCTGAGCACAATTTAACCAAACAATTCTATAAATTTACAGGTCTGTGATCTCCACTGATGAGACTACATATATTATGGAAATAAATGCAGAAATAAAATAAAAAAACGTTTGTAACATTAACACAATAAAAATATCCTCGGATGAGGTTGTATTTTATGGTTGGGATGAGATATTTGGCTGTAATTTGCTTTCTGGTTCGTTGCAGAGAATGCACATGGTCCATTACATACACGCCTTTACAGTCTATTGTGACATGAGCATGTCTGAGCAATAACAAAGACAAAGGAGAATTATGCATGCATCTCTCATCAAAACAAGAAAACACTACCATGTCCTCGGATACTTTTGCAGTGTTTATGTTACAGACTTTACAGACATGTTTTGGGTGACTTAGAGAGTGTTCCAATCAATCAATCACAGTGGGGAGTGAGGCTGAGGGTTAGATATGCTAGAATTCCCCTTTAATGGCTAGAGTTAAGGTAATACGTTTATAGAAACACATTATGCTGGGTGCAACTCATGCCAATTAACCCACCGGAGGTGCTCATGTGCGTGGAGGTGAACCCACTGAGTGTGTTTCTACCACTGGTCTCGTTATAGGAGGGCATGGAGCTGATGACGGCCTGCAGGTACTTCTCCTGTTCAAGGCTGGTGGAGTCCGCCTGGGATGGCACTGCACAGGGTATACAAGTGTGTAAAAAGTAAATGAGAAACCAGGACATGTGGCGGTGGAAGTTATAGTTATGCAAGTCTCGTGTGTAGGTTGCTACCTGACGTGGGTGCATTGGAGGACCTGAAAAAGCCCACCACCCCCTTGGCATGGAGGCCAGCTGAGCGCAGCAACACAGCCTTAGTTCGGGAGTTCCGCCAGCACACCACGGGGAAGCGGTTCTGGCGGTAGCAGCGTGAGATCCGGTGAATGGTGGAGTCTGGGATGCTCTGTGGTACAATTAGCAGGCCGGGGTAGCTGGGAGAAAACCATGAGTGTGGTAAGATTCTAGCATTGCAAGGTCTTTTCTCAGAATTGTAATCTCGTTTTGTTACCTTTAATAAAAAGCACATGTATTTTTCTAGGGGGTGTGAACTATGAAGCACTTCTTTTTGAATTGGGTTCATAGCTTGTTGCCCCACTCATACACACTACTTTTTAATAGCGTAACATAATAGGCAGAATAGGTTAGTGGTTAGGTTGGTTGACCCGCAGCCGAAAGGTTGTGTTTGATCACAATCCCTTTAAGCAAGCTGCCTAAAACCCTACCTGCTCCTTAATACTTAATAATAATTGTAAGCTCACTGTAAGCCGCATTAGATAAAATCGTCTGATAAATGACTTAATTGTCCACTAATCCACTGAGGGATCCAGACCCACACTTTCAAAACCCACGTCTTGGAAGACTGAGCATGCATACACATTAGAGACATAGTCGCATTAATGAGGACACACACGTATAGAAACACACACATAGACATAATAATACAATAATGTTGGAAAATTCTCTGTGCACTTAAAAAATTAGTTTATTTGTTACTGTTACAAACGTTTTATCATTTATCTCTGCTTGGAACATTGCTCTCACCTCCTGCAGACGGTATACATGCGGTTGGCTGTAGAGATACGAAAAGGTTCATTCTTGGAGCGTGTCAGGCTGTTGCTGAGTGTGCCCAGGCCCAGGCGCTGGTAGTCACGGCAACAGGCACGTTCCACCACATTGCTCATGGTTTGTCGGTCCGAAGAGCGCATGGTGGAGGAGAGCGTGAGCGAGTTCTGGTCTAGCTCTTCCGACACTGTGTGGGTGGGTTGGTTGGTTTGGTGTGGTTGGGTGGGTGAGAGAGAGATGAAGGGGATGAACAAAATCATTCTGGATATCAACAACTTTTAATTTGACTTGAACATCTGTTGAGGCGTGTACCTGAGATCTCATCCTCGTCCAGCTCAGACTGAAGACTGCTCCGGTTCTCCCACGTTGGGGGCACGTATTTCTTCCTGGTCACATACTGCCGTCCGATTGTCCTTTTAGCGCTCTTCACCAGGCTTTTAGAGAGCGTCCTGATGGAGGAAGAGGAGAAATAACATGTGAGGTGGGACAGATGTTTCTATGAAATGCAACACAAGAAGACCGGGGGGAGGGGGGGTGTTACCTCGGCATAATCTTAGGTTACTTAACCCTGGTTCTCTGAGAACAGAGTGAGGTACCGTGGAGCGAGCGTGCGTGCGTGCGTGCGTGCGTGCGTGCGTGCGTGCGTGCGTGCGTGCGTGCGTGCGTGCGTGCGTGCGTGCGT
>JAODLI010051995.1:0-16317 GCA_027575585.1 Percopsis omiscomaycus | reverse complement strand
GTGAGAGACAGACACAGAGAGAGACAGAGAGACAGAGAGAGAGAGAGAGGGAGAGAGAGAGAGAGAGAGAGGGAGGGGGAGAGAGAGAGAGAGAGAGACAGACACAGAGAGAGACAGAGAGACAGAGAGAGAGAGAGAGAGAGAGATAGAGACTTAAGTGAAAATGTTATACAAACCCTGCCAATGCACCCTCGCCTGTAATTGCAGAGTGTGCATTAACTCATTCCTTTGTCAACCTTGCGTGTATGCGTGTGCGTTCACCTTGAGTGAGCCCATCAGCTTGGGGAAGGTGTAAGAGGAACAGCCTTCAGGACTCTGTCCCAGTTGGCTGAAGGGAGTGTGAAATGTAGCCTGGAGAGACGCACAGAGAGGAGAATGTGTGTTCACCTTAAAGCAACAATACGTTTGCTTGCTTCATGTGTAGATTTCAATAAAAGCACAATGACAGCGCACCCCCTCGGAAGCGTACACCACGTCAAACAGTCCCAGTACAGTGACAGAGATGCCCACGGCTGGACCGTTCACCACGGCAACCAGCGGCTTAGGGAAGTCGATGTAGGCCTTCACATAGTTCCTACACACACACATACACCACAAAACTGTCAAACCTACAGGCACACATCCAAGACACTGGCAAATAACAAAACAAACAACCAAACCAAATAAATAGCATCAGCATCAGGGAAACTCTCAGGTTTCACTTTACTCCAATTGGCTCGTTACCGGCATTTACAGCTCACAACGCCCCCCCTCCCTGATTCCACATGTTCAATCGACATGAATGCCCATACAAGATGGAATGATGGTCATCCCTTGATCAGCTCTGCGAAGTACCGGCGGCAGTATCCACCAAGCAGACTTCAGGCTCAAGTTTAATCAATTAACCGCCTACACAACTGCCCTATCTGTCAATCAGCCCACCAGCCCATCAGAAACTACCTGAGGAGCTCTCCCGCATCTTTGGCCATTTGCTGAATCCCTCCCTCTGGAATCTTGGTGAAGTTGGTCAGGTCATTACCACTGCAGTAGTAGTCCCCAGCACCTGTGTGTGTGTGTGTGTGTGTGTGTCAAGAGAGGGGTAAAGGAATATGTCACCAAAAGGCAAAACATTAAAGTCAAGAAAAATGAAGTTGTATTGAAGGCGAGAACTTAAAATTAAGCAGCAATGACTGACTGAAGGCTGAAACATGCTTCTGCGACTCTACACAGAGGAATGCCTCTGTGTAGAGTCGCTGAGAAGAGATTTCTGGGTCACTGTGGCTCACAGGGGCCGTGCACATTTACAAAGTCCCAACAACACGTGTGTATCCACAGCCCTGTTCAAACAAACACTGGCTGGTGTAGCAGGGAAGGCGAAAGCACACGAACGGGGGAAAACAAACTTTTTAATGACCGTATTGATGCTCCTCAAAACATTATATAAACAGTGAGATCATGATGAGAGAGATTGCTGGGCTAAGACCCAGGAGTGGGGTCGATATAATGGAAGGAACTGTGACATTTCTATACCTGAAGAACAAAATGAAGATGAATGACTTTGGGATTAAACCTTGTTTATTTGAAAACACATACTTGTTTAGTTACTGTTACAAACAATAAATTAAAAACACATGGCGGTTTAGACTTTTACATGCCCTTCTAAGCTGGACCTGATTACTACAATAACTTCTGCTAAAACAAAAACACTTGATAAATAAATAATGACACAAATAATTCTTACAGGTGGTTTGTTTTAACATTAATTGTATAAATCAGGCCATACTTGGCAGGGATGTGTCCTTGGCCAATTGTCTGTGCACAACTCTATTGCATTTAAACAGATGCCTGTTTCAGGCGTGACTGGTTATATGACTGACTTAACTAGAGGGAGGCGTGTGCGTGTGTGTGTGTGTTTGTGTGTGTGCACATACCAGTGAATACTGTGATGACTGAATTGTCTTTAGCCGCCTGCTCTAGCGCTTTGCCGATCTCATTGTACATCTGACAGACAGACAGACATTAGATAGTGTATATAATTCTGTCTAATTGAATCCAGACAGTGGGGTTTTATTGAATAGAAAGTGGTAATAAATGAACAGTGTGTGTGCGTTACCTCTGTAGTGATGGCATTCTTCTTAGCAGGGCGGTTCAGTTTGATAGTGGTGATGTTGTCCTCCGTGGTAACCAACAGTGTCTCATATGCCAGCCCGCTCCCAGCAGGCTGTGCAGCCACCGGGGGGCAGCCTCCTTCAGCTGTAATCAGGGAGCCAATCAGGTCACAGTACTGTTGTCTGGCTTGGTCCTGATTAGGGGAAGAGGCAAATTGATGAGCATTTTAAATTAAAGCAGGATTTTAGCAAGAAAAATCACTGAATCTTCTTTTAGTAAAATGAGGTTTGGACAAAATAAAAAGGTCTGTATGGTGTTTTTGAAATCACAGAGCATCCCAAGATGAAAACAAACAGTTTTATTTCTTCCAACAAACTATCCTTTTCCAATCTTAACCTCACAACAGACTCCAAACTGTTTAGTCTGTGAAGCAAACTATCAGAATACAAGTCATGGTACCTGCGTTATGGAGCCCAAGGATTTCCACGCGTCCCATTTAGCCTTGTTGACAAAGTCTAGCATCCCTGGTTTAGGAGTGTTACATGGACCCTGGGTGGCCTAGTGGGGAGTTCACAGTACATCAGCTAGGGCAGAAATATAAACACATACACTTAGGTTTTACCCTATGTTATTTGTACCCTTTAGTTTATTTCTTAAGTGGTATTATCACCTGCCATTCATTTTTATATACACATTATTACGTTATTTGTTTGTTGTCTTATTTGAGTGAGATACTCAAATACACCCTTATATTTTTTCACCTGCAGTATGTTTACATTTGCTGTGTACCGTTCTTCTATACCTGCATTATTATGCAAATAAAAATATTGTTATATACTATAGGTGAAACTGTAAAAGTCATACAGCATGTTACAGTGGGCTAATAACATGCTAGTTATCAAAGGGTAGCTAACAGGAAACTCACAACCAGTTAGCCTGACTAAGGTTCACCTGACATGATGCCAATTAATCGGCTCTGTTTAAAGTCCTCAAGCAATATATTAAGAGATATTACAGACTGCAGACTTGCTGAAATACATTGAAGCACTTTCGACAATAGAACAGCAAAATATAGCACTTGTCATTCAGCAATTGCAGAACAAAATTGTTTTTTTTAAATGCAATGTTTTCCCATTTCATGACTTGCATAACCTAAATATGTGTGCATTAAAAACATCATAGCGTTGACATTTTTATTTCATGGACTTTCCAGTGTTAAAACTGGAATGAAAACAAGACCTAGACTTAGTATTTATAGTCTACTATGCCTACCCCAACCAGGCGATGAGCCTACCTGTTTGAACAGGGCGTAGATCTTCAGTTTCACCTCATTTCCAGGGTCTTTTTTCAGCGTGGCCAGCTGGCTCTTGGCCTGGTTAAACTGTTCCACAGTAGCACCTAGAACCACAGGGAAATTCTCTACTTTATTCCACTCAATTCAAATTCCACGTAATAGGATTGAGGATAGGATAGGATTAATTTTGATTCCATTCAAATGGAATAACAATCTGTTCATCTGAATGTATTGGGTGATTGTAACCAGATGTTAGGTGACATGTAAAGGTAGTAGAAGGTATTTACCCATCATTGGAGAGGCAGTGGTGTGAAATTTGAGACTGGGAATGGCAGAGAGCTGGAATGACCTGAGGAGACCGGTGGGGTTGGGAAGGGGGTGGGAGTTAATTAATTTCTCCAGGACAATCGCAGCACTGACCCCTACAACCAATGTCTTCTACTGTTTCTACCAGGAGCTGCCCTGTACAAATCACAGTCTTCTACAGGTTCTGCAGGGAGCTGCCCAGTACAGCTATCTGCTGTTGGCCCTACTTTTTCCTCTATACCCACCTGACTCATTATTCCAACATTATACCAATAATTGCCATGTTCCTGCACAGACCACTCAGCTATGTCAGCATTTTCAGTTTATACTTTTTCATATTTCCTTTATTCACATCTAATCCTCTCTATAGAGATATTGGAGCAAAGGTAAACAAAAGTGGAGCAAAGGTCACAGCTGAGCTGCTGCAACAGTTTACTGCTAGAACATTTTCTCTAGTAAATTACCTAATGTAATGTATATAGTGCCTATATCTGTCTAATATAAAACAACGTGAAATTGGACATGGGGCCATATGGGGTTAGTTACTTGTTTTGCTTGATTACTGTAGCTCTAACACTATCGTTAAAGTCAAACAGATATGTTGTCATTGAAGCATTAGAGATTAAATGCTTTTCTCACCTCGATAGTCGGACAAAACGTCTCGACGACAGGAGGCTCCTAAAGACAGCAGCCATTCAAACAAAAGCTGTAGTTCAAAGTGCAATGTACAAAACACAGTGAGTTTAAACACAACCCGGCTAACGCTGCTCATTCACAGCGTTTAGTCTTCTTCTTTTCTTGCAGATTGGACGCTTCGAGGCGTATTGCTGCCCTCCACCGTTTACTCAAAGTACGTGTCTCGGCGCTCTACAGCCTACTGTAGGCTATATCGGTGGCTAAAGGCCCATGTGAAGAAAAGCCAATTTTTTGAGCTGTTCTTGGTTCTCATTCCATCCTAATGAAGTTTTATACGAATATGAAGTTACTCCGTTTTTTAAACAGTTTTTCTCTCTCTTTCCAGAATGGTGAAGAACAGTTAAACATCTCTTTATACATGTTGAGGTTCTCAGACCTCACATTAAAACCAAAATTCGTCAAGTTGAACATTTTTACTTGACGAGATGAGGCTTTTACATTTACATTTACAGCATTTAACTGTATTATATTTGTCAATAGCTGAATAGTGTTATAAGGTAGGCCTATGAAGGTGGCACTAGCAGAGGTACCAAGGTGGATTCTGAAGGGGTGAGTCTTACGTCTCTTGCGGAAGATGGGTAATGACTCTGCTGTCCTGACTGCTGCAGGAAGCTCATTCCACCATTGTGGTGCCAGGACAGATAAGCTGAGAGACTCTTGCGCCCTCTTAGCGACTGAGGTGCCAGCCGAACCAGCCGAGGTGGAAATCGACTAGACTAGATTAGAGTAGCCTAAATCAAATTGATTAGGTTACTAGATTGGACTAGACTCATTTATTAATCCTTTTAGTGAAATATAGTACAAATTTTGAACTTACATTGTGTAGCAATTGATCAGTGAATAACAGAATTCTTAGAAAGATAACGGCGAAATGTTATTTCTCTGTGTTCTGTATGGCAGTCCACGGTAAATTGTGTATAATTAGAATTACACAAATACAGTACCTATTTATTTTCATCAAATTTACTAAAAAGAAATTTCAGTGTACCTTGCTCAGAAGAAATAGACTGTGAAGAGACTAGGTAATTGTAGACAGTAGACACACACGGGGAAATATGTGTGCAGTAGAGGGAATTATCTTTAGACATTTTTAGATTTTTTAGTTGAGAGATTGAACGACTCAGCTGCTGTTCAGACTATTAACCAGATGGTAGCGCTCCTGGTTCAACTTGGAGTAACATCGGGACCTGCATGCTGGAGAGGATGTGAGATCGAGAAATAAAAATAGATAAATAAACAACAATAACAACAACAAAATACCAAAGCGAACTGCATCCATGACAGAGAACATGAAAACAATGCAGAGTAAAGTCAAAACGTTAGAAACGAAAGGTGTGTACATGTATTTATCTATATGTGTGTGTCTGTATGTATACAATATGTACTGTGGCCGATGTATGTTTTGTACAGAATGTACTATATCCAGTATATACTGTATATATATGTGTGTAGATTAAAAGGGATAGGGAATTAAATTTGACCTATTGAACATAACACATGCATATACATGCACACACATACAGGCCCAGGTCCTAGATGCCTATGTGCAGTATCATTGACCTGTAAAGCCCAGGCCAAGCACATTCTATTGTGTGACAATCCTCTATACACACACCGATGTGTGCACACACCATACACACAGAGACCGACGCAGACACACGCAAACATACACGTGCACACACACAATTTGCTCAAACCAGATAGAGACATACCATATTCACAAACCAGAAACACACACACACACACATACCACACGCACAAACCCCAGAATCAGCAAAGCCATTGGATGAAGAGAAAGCGCTCCGACAGCAGAACTCTTTAAACACTTGTCTTTGTGTGGTGAGTGTGTTTGCTGGGCTTCACAGTACAGTGTATGCCCCCCCCCCCTGGCCCCGCCCAAACCCCAGGACCCCTTTCGGCACTATAAATTGTGGTGTCCAAATTTTATCCTGTTACAGTGTGAGTTTAGTTGTGGGCAGGTTGGACACAATCCAGGAAGAACCATGTCGCAGTACTCTGGAAAGGTGAGTAACCAAACCTGAGGATCATTTATCAAAACTAGCCAAGCTCCCAGGGCCATATTTGTGGGTCTGTGTGCTCCAATATTGACCCTGGAACTTCTCCAGCCAGCATTTTGTTACCAAATTCACACAGTAGTTTGTGGTACAAACAAAGTATCTGCTCCAGTACAAATATGAACTATGTATGTATGAGCCAATTGAAGCACTAACCATGTATCTGCTACAGTGGAAGTACTTAACATGTGTCTGCTGCTGTAGAAAGTATACCAGTGGTGGAAGTATTAACAAAGTGTCTGTAGAATATACGAATCATGTATGTGCTTATGGTGAGTCCTTACTTTACTTGAATTCCAGTGAATTCTAATTGGTAAAAGCATTGTTTTAATAGCCATTGGGTTGTATGGTATGATATTATTATATATTTTTCTATTAATGTATTAATATACACCAATAGTCTGGTATATGGTTATGGTATATAAGATATAATGTATATATTTTGGTGTATAGGTAACAGTTGTTTCAATGGCTAAATGTCTTGCTAGACATCTTCACCCTTCAAACTCTGTTGTGATTGGCTCTTCTTCAGATCACCTTCTACGAAGGAAAGTGCTTCACTGGCAGGAAGCTGGAGGTGAGAGGTGACTGTGACAACTTCCAGGACCGCGGTTTCATGAACAGGTAAATAAATACATTGTCAAGGACGATGGAAAAGAAACATTGTTGCTTTTCATTTTCAGTAATGCTTTAAAATCAGGTGCTTTGTTTTTAATGAGACGTTTCCTGTATGTGTGTGTGTGTGTGTGTGTGTGTGTGTGTGTGTGTGTGCGCGCGCGCAGGGTGAACTCTATTCGTGTGGAGAGCGGAGCCTGGATCTGTTACGACCATCCCGACTTTAAGGGCCAGCAGTACATGCTGGAGCGCGGAGAGTACCCAGAATTCCAGAGGTGGAATGCCCACAACGACCACATGGGCTCGTGCAAGCCTGTCCGCATGGTGAGGACCATGCTATGAGTATAGCGCCCCTCAGTGGCGCCCCACATGCTGTCCATACACAACATCATACATGGAACAGTTTGGTTTGAAAGTGACCATTTACAACTTAATGGCTGTAGGGGGCGCTTCAGAAAAGAATGAATGTTTGAAAACTGTGGTGGTAATAACGATAATAACGCTGCCTATCTGTCTGTCCACTCAGCATGGAGAGCACTACCGCATTGAGCTGTTCGAGGGTTGTAACTACTCCGGTCAGTGTGTGGAGATGTGCGATGACTGTCCCTTCCTGCAGAGCCGCGGCTTCTCCAAGAACTGCATCAACTCCGTCAGGGTGTACGGAGATGGAGCGTAAGTACACACACATGATGCAGTATATGCACACTGACACTCACATAAATACTCAAACACTATGTACACACTCATAGTTACAATAATACATACATACACATCTCTCTGTTCATTACTTTTTAGTATGTTGTAAAGAACTGTGTAAACTTTGCATGATATAAATAAAGTTTTGCATTATACAATTAAATGATATAGGCCTAACACATAATGAATATACTGGAAAATGATTCATTGACTGTATATTCTGACACTCCTGACTGTGTGTGTGTGTGTGTGTGTGTGTTCTTCAGCTGGGTGATGTACGAGGAGCCTAACTTCCGTGGTCGTATGTACATCGTCGAGAGGGGCAACTACTGCAGCCACAATGAGTGGCAGGCCCAGAACCCCAACATCCAGTCCATCCGCAGGGTTGTCAACTACTTCTAAATTACCTCTGACCCCCCCCCCCCCCAGATACTACTGTAACCTTTTCTTGTTCTACTCATGTAGAATAAAATGGCTAAAATAAGAAAACGTTTTTTTACCAAACACTGTGTGTGGGGTTTGTGTGTCACTCTCAACAGGTTTCTGCCAAATCACTATATAGTATGGAAGCTAAAAGGACATAAAGGCCTCTAAACTCTTGCAGAGAAAAGTGCTTTTCACCTTTTGAAGCTTTGTGACCCCTGACAAATCACAATCTGTAGTTCATAGCTTGCAAAACCCTGTGAGTTTCAAGCTATGGTCCACTCTGCTGAGGAAATGAAACAGGAAATGTTTCATTTCGTAAAAGATAACAAAACTACATTTAAAATAATGAAATAAACAATTCTCAAACTTAAAAAAAATAATATCACGTAAACCTCGAGTCACAGAATGGAATTACTGTTGTTTGAATCAGACATTAGAATATTCTAATAGACTGGTTTGACGATTTTTTTAGGTATTCATGGTCCATTTGCCTTTCCAGATGACACATGATAATTATTATACACACACACAATTGTAGAACAAATTGCAATTACAAACATATTTATTTAAAATATGTCAAAATGTTACTTTATGTATTTTACCAAAATACAATAAGCATTTGTTACAAGAATGTAATGTACAGTGACAGGTTTTTATGAAATATATTTTTTAATTAATTGCCAATCAGCAGTACAACAAAATGCAGGTTTAGAGTCAAGGTTTTTCAACTTCTCAGGACCGTAGAAATCTTGCTTGTTCACCTTAACACACAAATAGTTGACCATTTCCTTCAAACAGAACATCTATCTTTAGCCTAAACTAAGAGGTGCTAATCTGTTTCTTTAAAATTTTGGAGAAAAAAAACTGCAATACACAGAGAGCAGAGACACTGATGGTTAACAAATTCATGATAAAATCATATTGTGAATGTAAAATAGTAAAATAAGCCAATGTATTAAACCGCTTCCAAAATTGTGCTTACTGAAATCGAGATTAGAAATCCAAAGAAAAAAATCATAGAGTGCAATTATGTCTCACAGCCAGAGGGGCCACCAAGTAATGGTTTCATTTAGGTGTAAGGTGTGTGTCAGGCAGGGTTTCTGTGGCTGAGGTAGGTCTTTATGGCGGTAATGAGTACACCTTCTTCCTCCAGACTGAGGTCCAGATAGTCCTCCTCGTGGCGAGAGATGTCCTCTAGAACCTCACTGACCAGCTCAGTGTCCTCTGTGACCAAACATAAGATACAGTACGGTACATCATCAGTGTGTGTCTGGCAGGAAGACGGGCCTGCTTACTGCAGTGTACAGAGGATACAGCTGTAGCCCTAGTGAGGTCTCCAGTTTGGAGGTGGAGGAGCTCAGCAGGTCCCCACTGGCAGCTAAACGGGACAGTTGTTTCTGGTTGGCCATCACTAAGTCTATTCCAGGACAATTCATGACAACCATGACAAACTGAACTTCCCCAATGCCCCATTTTCTCGTATGTAAGAATTAACAATTTCTAAACACCATCTGCCCCATAATGACCAACTACTTGCTGACCAGAAAATAACCGCACGCACTGACCACAACATATTGCAGAACACATCCTCAAACATCTAATAAAGCTACGATCAACGGAGACAATGAACACTGTTCACAGCCTTACTGCCTCCTTTCTTCCTCTGCTCTCCTTTCCTCTTCACTCCTTTCCTCTCCTCTTTCTGGGACATCTCTGGCAGTACAAAGTTGGAGAGCATCAGGTTGACTGTCTCTCTCTGTTGGTGTGTGTGTGTGTGTGTCTGTGAGTTTGTGTGTCTAACCTGTGGCCTCGGAGGAGGTGCTGGGCTCCTCAGATGACAAGGAGGGGGGAGAGGAGGAGAGGAGGTCAGGAGAGAGCACTCCCTGGTTGTCTAGTAACAGCTGGGTGGCTGATTGGACGTCTCCACCTGTCAATCTGAGAGCCGTCTCAGAGACCGCCCTGTCAAAACCCAAATACAACAACTACAGAGAGAGACAAGTACATTGGGTTAAACCATTGACAAATATAAGAAAAACATTAAATGTCATCCTTTATATATAATTATTATTTCAATATATAATTGAAATATTAATTCATGTGTACCTGTTCCACCTTCTCTTGATTGACAACTTCCTCTGTGTTGTTATTGGTTGCCATGGCAGCCTGGGTGGCATCTACGAGGATCTAGAAGAGAAACGGGACAGTCAGTCACAGTCAGACAGACAGTCAGTCAGTCAGTCAGTCAGCCAGACAGTCAATCAGACATTCAGCCAGACAGACAATCAGACATTCAGCCAGACAGACAATCAGACATTCAGCCAGACAGACAATCAGACATTCAGACAGACAGACAGGTACTGACGGCGTAGGCCCTGTCTGTGTCTCCGTTAGCCTGGTGGAGAGCTCTGCCAGCGTCTCTCCTGGAGAAGCCCAGCTCTGTAAGGGCAGAGATAGACTCGTCTCTTCTGCTCTTCTTCTCCCTCTCTCTGTCCCACAGCTCCTGTCTTTCCTGCAATACAGGACACATAAATCCTCCTCGTCTTGAAGACCAGGCTATACGTTCCATAACAACGTGGGTGGGTGTGTACCTGTCTCCGGTTGGCGATGTGCGTGGCAGCCATCTCCACATTCCCCTGGCAGGCACGGAGCCCGAGCCGGGCCTCTCTCTCGCTGAAGCCCACAGAGATCAGCTGAGCCATCTTCCCTGAGTCTAGACACAGACGGCTGTACAGCAGCTCCACCTGGTGGCCAGAACACAAATCACAGCTACCCGTCACCCAAAAACTCTTGAAAAGAAATAAAACAGTTGATTTTAGACAATACATTATAGATAGGTACCTGCTGTAGTTTGTCTTGGGCATGTTACTATAGATTATAAATAGGTAGTATGGACCTCTGACCCAGATTATAGACAGGTAACTACTGTATTTTATCTCAGGCCTGTGTTTATAGACTAGATAGCGAGATAGAGAGAGAGATAGAGAGATAGCACTAGATATGTGCCCTTTTTCAGTTGTTGAAAACAACAGATTCAACAGACCATGTCCTTTACTTTAGTGTTCCAAAATGTTGGTGTTTTAATAAAACATTTCAACGCCGTTTTTTCGTATTCACCCCCAAAACAAAAAAACGAGGTATGAACCGAACCATGGCTCAAAGACCGAACCGTGGATTTGCAGAATCGTTACACCCCTAATAGACAGGCACCTGCTGTAGTTTGTCTTGCGCCTGTGTGTCATTGCCTTCAATGTAGAACAGCAGGCTCTGCAGGAGGTACAGTCTCAGGTACAACACCTCCTCTCTGCCCGTGCTCCCCTGAGCAAACACAAACACACACCTGTGTCACTCACATCTGGTTTGTCTGTATGAGTGTACAAGTCTGTGTGTGGTGGGGGGGGGGGACCTTGATCATCAGCAGCCTCTGCTGCTGCTGGCCGTAGCAGGTCAGGAAACACTCCTCCGCTCTGTGCAGTCTGGTCCTGCTATCCTCCAGACAGCTGAGAGCCTCCAAGGCCTGGTAACACCACACGATGTCCAACTGGAGGACAGCGTAGTTATCTACTGTCGCCAGCAGGGCGGAGCCACACCTCCTACACACACACACACACACACCAAATACTCAATCCAATCCGACCAGAGGGGCCGCCAAATTTGCAACCAAAAGATGATTTAAAATTGAATTAGGATAACGTTCATTGGTCATTTAGGCTTGGTTGTTAGAAGACGGAGAAAGAAAGAACGAGGACGCTAGGTCATTTTACGGATGTGTGTATGTGCCCTACCCAAAGTGGTGGTCGGCCTGCAGCAGGTGACAGAGAGCGTTGTTATACTGTTTCCTTTTCATCAGAGAGCGCCCTTTCTCATGGAAACCCATGGCAACGATGAGAGCCTGCATACATACACACACACACACAGTGATATTGGGTTATATCAGCCACAACAACACACACACACACACACACACACACTCACGGCTAGTGTGTACCTTCTTCTCAGCAGGGGGGATTTGCAGTGGATTTCCTTTCTGGTCAGCGATCTCCAGGAAGGGTGTGGTATCAGGGTCCTCACTGCCATCTAACACACACACACACACGTGCACACAAACACACCCCTCATTACATTTAACCCTACTGCTGCAAAAACCATGGGATTAATATAATATATAATGTAATCTCATCTCATGCAATGGAACCTAGTATAATAGTAAAGCAACAGAATGAATGTAATCATTACAGAGGACATTTAAACCTGTATATTATTTAAACCCCACTTCCTGGACTTGCTGTCAAACCCCGCCCAACTGCCACATCACGGAGACCACAACAAACACACCTCTCTCAGACAGGATCTGGAAGCCCTTCTCAGTGCGCTGCAGGCTCTCGTTGTTGTTTCTCCTCTCCTCCTCCTGGCTGATCTGACGCTTCCTGTCATCCTCGTTCACCCTCAGAACCATCATCTTGCTGTTGTTTGTCACCCCCTGTTGGTCCAGCCTCTGGGCTGCACGCGCGCACACACACACATTTCATACAAGAAATATGTGAATAATCATACATTTATTTACAAAATCATCTCTGCATAGCGGCTTGTGTTGCCAACGCTACTCACTAGCATCTAGAGTCTTCCCATTCAGGATGAGTTTAATGGATGCGAGGCCGAACTCCTGTCCAATCCTGCGGAGACAAACCGCATGCACAAAGACATCAGCAATGACATCAGCAGTAGTTGTTGTCTAGACAACAAAATATGTTACCTCAGCCGAGGAAGTTATGCTTGTTTATTTGTCTGTGAGCAGGAGATCTCAAAAAGTTCTACATAGGCTTTTGTGCAATCCGGTGTAAAGGCGAGCCACAATCCAGAACCAGATCTCATTATTGTGAGATTGTGAAAAGGGACATTTAAAAGTGACAACGAATGGTTGTGCATTTTTCAGTATGTGTCCTCCAGTTTTTAGTGATGTATTGCGTGGGACGCACCTCTCCATGACGTCCTGGACGACAACGTCCAGCTTAGTCTCCATGTACTGCTTCTTCTTGGCATCCTGCACACGTGTACACACACACACACACACACACACACACACTATATCAAATACTACTACAAGTAATATATAATTATATATATTATAATTATAAAGGACTATCCAAAGCCTGAACAATATTATGAATGTGCACTATCAAACATGCAAGCACACACACCGTTTGGTGATCACACATCATACTGTCATGCGTTATTATCTCTCTCACGCACCCTCTGTCCATCCCGGGGCAGTAGCAGCTCCAGTGTGGCAACGCCGGTCTCTCGAAATGTCTTGTTTCCCTTTCCCCTCTTCACTGCCTGTGCTCTGATCACCTCCAGAGCGCCCCCTACCTCTAACCCAGAAAGACACACCAGGGGAGCGTAGCGCTCGGCCAGGTCCTGAAATCACACCAGTGAGGGCTCCTTCACGCTCTGCTGTGTTTCAGATCATCAAAACCAAAACTCTAGTGTATCCTGCCCACCCACATGCATGCATTTGATTTCACTCCTACATAATCTAATCTGATTGAATATTGTATATTCTAATTTCACCATTGTGTTTAATAACGAGCAATCTAATTCAGTCCAACCCAGTCTAATATGATGTAACCACTATGGTTTACCTGCATGTGTTGCTGTCCGGGCTCATTGTTCTCTGTGTATGGGGGATTCCACAACTGGATTTTTTCCTCCTTGAGGAGGTTTTTCAGCTTGGCCTCGATGTTCTGTTCCGCCATTACCTCCTTCCAAGATAATCACAGGAAGGTGGAAATCCCCTGGAACTTCAATTCCAGCTATCGGGCTTGCTCAGATAACACGTATTCAATTTAAATGTAATGTCAACTACAATGTCTAAATATCTTTCCACGTCAATTAGAAACAACTGTCAAATGTTTTTTCTGCTTATATTTTAAGACTTACCTAATATCTGTGTCACTGTGCTGAAAGGCTAGCTAACATGCTATCTAATGTCAGATACTGTAACAATGTCTTATATCGCAATCTCATATGGACAGAAATAATAATTCAGTATATAACACATATCTATAGTTCAGTACCTTGTTTGTTTTATGGAAATATCTTGGTAAACTGCTTCAGGCAGCTTGTTCCTGAGCTGCTTGTTTTTGTTTTGGTTGTCTCGTATGACGTCTGTGACGTTTTCGTTCAGTGGGTACGGATGCCGACGGTGACCAAACATCCTCAGATACATCAAGTCGAAATACCGCCACCACCAAATACCGCCGGGCAAGCGTCTATTCCATCAGCTAAATGTATTAATATTAGAAATATTTTTCTAAAACGAAGCGCCATACTACTTAATACACTAATTGTCGTTTTCAGATTTAGTATTAATTAAATCCCAAATAAGAGGATACATTTTAACAACCAAAAGTTTTTTTTTATTATTAAAAAAAAGAAGAAATGAACTCTGTGCCATAGCCTACTGTGGCGTTCCTGTAATGTTTTGTTTGCGTTCTAAATCGCCCATATTTTTTTCTTCTTACCTTTGGAGAATAATGTATTAACAGTTAGTTAAGATATTAGGCTACACTTCAGCTACCAGTTCATTGTACTAACTATAAAAAAAAAAATCAAATTGCATGCCAATATCAACACATTGTAATATACAGTATAATATTGGCTACCATATAGCCTACTTAAAAGGAGGCCACAAAATTGTCAAGGTAACTTCTTGCAGGCTTTATTTTGCATTAAAGCAAAATCAAAAAAGGTCCATATAGGCATTTATATGAATCACAATGTGTAAGAATATATTAACCAACATAACTTCTTCCTAGAATGAGGAGTACATGCCCAGTCGCCTGGCAGCCTCAGACTTCCTCAGGGTCTTCCTGTGGGGGAAGGGGTAGTGGTCTGGTGGCTGGGGACTGTGAAGAGATCCTGACCCATCTCCAAAACTCATCTGCCTGGAGAGAACACAGGTGGGAAACTTTGTAGCACCCTGCGACACCGAGCTGCTGCTATACCGATGACCATTTCTTCTGTTTCCCAGCGTGACGTTCCCCATTTCTTCTTCTGAATTGTAGATGGAACATGCAACAGAACCTACATGGGCAACACTCTCTTCCAAACTGGTTAGAGAACCGCCTATCGAACCCTCTTTAGATGCTGTGATTGAACCTTCGTTAGAACACGTGATGGAACCTTTTTCTGCCTTAGAACATGTGATTGAACCATCCTCTTCCTTAGACCCTGTGAAGGAACCTTCCTCAGAACATGTGACGGAACCTTCCTTAGAACATGTGATCGAACCATCCTCTTCTGTAGAACCTGTGAAGGAACCTTCCTTATAACATGTGATCGAACCATCCTCTTCCTTAGAACCTGTGAAGGAACCTTTCTCAGAACCTGTGACAGAATCTTTCTCAAAACCTGAAACAGAAATGTCCTTAGAACCTGTGACTGAACCGTGATTGTGGTGTTCATTAGACCCATCGCTGAAGCACAACTGGGAACCAGAGAAGGTAGATTTGGTTAGATCCTCTTTGGAACCTTTGCTGAAGGAACAGCTGTTTAAGCCTTCGGTAGAGCTGCCGAGTGAATCCCTTGAAGTTGCAACAGAGGGCTGTGTATCTCTCAGCTGGTGATAGGAGCTGTCAGAGATAGAGAACAGACACATACAGTTAGGAGTCCCTTGTACCCGATTTTAAAACTTTTAATTGTTGTATCTGATGCCAATATACATGTTTGCAGCAATTTTGTAGCATCTTATGTAATAAGTATAGAAACCACTCACCTTGAGCATGGCAGGTCTTTGAGGGAACCACTGTCAGGGTTATTGGTTGTTGGAGGGCGAGGGGGCTTGGACTTAACATCTGCGGGGCAGGTGTTGAGACCACAGGCACGCCGGTGTAGGCCCAGGTGTGTGCGCCAGGGGTCAGGGGTCATGAGTGCACGGTTAAACTTGGGCAAGTTTGAAGCCTGTGAGCCGCCTGTCTTTTGTTCCCATGGCGACAAACCCTGCATTACCGGGACTACTTGAAAAGTCTCTGTTAAATCCTCTGATACTGAGAGAGAGAGAGAGAGAGAGAGAGAGAGAGAGAGAGAGAGAGAGAGAGAGAGAGAGAGAGAGAGATGTTTATT
>JAODLI010051984.1:0-16320 GCA_027575585.1 Percopsis omiscomaycus | reverse complement strand
GGTGGCAGGTGTGTGGCACCACCTCCGCACTCTCGCCCCTCAACCACCCACCAGGCCAGCAAGCATAAGAAGTACGCACGCATTACTTGCCATCCTCAAGCTACAGCTCAAGAGTGTAAGTGACTATGAATAGAAATAGACTTTGCTGGGGAAGTTGGGCTCATAATTATTCCTTTTTAAATCAGTTAAAGCCTTTTTCTCCGATATCCCCCGGGAGGTGCGGGGTTAAAAATCCATTTGGGGGAAGTGTACCATGACAGTGAGCTCGTCTCCCTGGAGACAGAGGATATGACAGTGGGGAATGTGTGTGTGTGCGCGTGTGTATTTCCGCCGGCGAGACTATGTGCTTGTGTGTGTGTATCAATATACATGTGTGTTTGAGGACTCTTTGTTTGGAAATCTGTGAGTCAGCCGAGCATGCAGGCTCACAAACAGACCAACATATAAACCAAAAAGTTATTTTTTCCTCCTTATATTTCATTTGTTTATTGTTCATTGGTTTAAAGGTCAGTGGCAAGAGAATGCAACATTTAAAGCCCCGTTGCCTGTGAAACAGAACGACTTGACAGTATTTAAATAAGACCCCAAAATTAACAAGCATAGAAATAATCATTAGGGGTGACTTTTTTTAGTGTGTGTAATTACAGTACGTGTATTATGCAGAGCAGAAAAAACAGGTCAAGAAAGTAGTACTAACCTTTTGCTAGGAGGTTAATGCTACTGGGGAAGCAACAGTATTTACTGTAGCTAGGGGGGGAATTGGGTTTAGCGTTTATGACTGAAGCAAACACACACAATTTGACATGAATTTCGATTTTGAGGTTGTGATTCGATTCGATTCTTCATGCACCACAATATTTTAAACTACAGAAAGTGTTATCAGGATCACATTACCGTTACCTCCGTGTCATACTGTGTCTGTCCTCACTCTCACTGGCCAGCACACGAGTTCATCCAATAGGAAAGCCAGAAGTGAGTCAAGTGTGTGCTTAAGTGGTTAGTACTTGTGGGACGTGGTTTCGTCCACTTCTCTCGCCATTTTATGTGTATACTTTTTTTTTAACACAACCTTTTTAAATACATTTTCTCTGTGATGCTGATCACATTTTCATCGAAGCGCCATTAAAAGAGAGGGAAACAAATGAATTTAGAGGGAGGATATACAGTACACTGTACTGTATAATGGAGAAAAATTAGCACAATGACCTGGAAAGAAGGTCAGTGGATAAGGTGTGGGAAACCTTACCTTTACTCCATCCTGCCATTCGTGCGCCTTCTGAAGCAGCTCCGCTTCCCGGGCCAGTTTCTGGAAAGAAACAGAAAAAACAGCCGTCTGAGGATCAGAGGTCACACACAAATGTGTGTGTGTGTGTGTGGAGAGAGAGAGTGAGAGAGAGAGAGAGAGAGAGTGAGATAGAGGGAGAGAGAGAGAGAGAGAGAGAGAGAGAGAGAGAGAGAGAGAGAGAGAGAGAGAGAGAGAGAGAGAGAGAGACAGAGAGGGGAGATATGCACTGTGCTGCATTCAGTATTTAAACATTTTATATTCATACTAACATTTAGATTCTTAAGCGATTATACAACAAGCAGTAGATAACCGTTAATGTCCAATAATTAGCATAGTAAAATGTGACGATTAAAAAGCCCCACATTTTAGGGTAAAAGTGATATCTTAAAGCTATAACAAAATGGAGGTATTACACTGGTGGTTATGTATATTTTTAAATATACATTAAAAGCATACTTCTCTGCTCCACATTGATGTTATATTGTCATAAAATGATCCACACAACATTTAAGATGATGTTGCTTAAGCTATCTTATCTCTGTAGGTTCTTAGTCAATATGGCAAAATCAAACAGTGTAATGTTCCCAAAGGCAAATATAGTAAAGCTCTGGCAATCTCTTTCTCCATTGCTTCTCTCTTTCCCTCCCTATCAGGCTGTGCCTCAGTTTTCCCCAGCCTCTAGGGGGCGATCTGGATACCATCTCAAAATACTCAACCCATGACGTCCGAGGCTCTAAAATGAAAACTCTATTTAGACTCCAGCTCTCTTTGCTAAGAGAACACATATTTCTAGTTTTGCAATAGATGAACTATTCCCCTATAGCACATATGTTAACTTTCATAAGGAGCTGTCCTTTCACAAGGAGCATTTCAACAGCCTCGCCCACCATCCTTTAGAACCCAGCAAACTCCTCCTACTAAAGTGGCCACTAAAACGGGCCCTTCATTTAGCCATTAGATTGGTTTAGTAAGGATCTTATGGGGATGTAAAAACATAATGGTTTACACTCCTCTATTGCATTTTAGTACTCCCAGAACCACAAATGTAGAGGTATGTAGGGGTAGAGAACAGTTTGAGACTAGGAACAGTATAGGGGAGTAAAGAGGAGTGTCAGTCACCCAGCACTCAAGTGCGGGAGGAGGCATGCACTCGTACAATTTCATTCCAAAACAACAATCTTTGTGTAACACTGGTTTCAACTACTAGGTAATTCCAGAAACAAAGTGTGTCCTTTAAAGTCTGTCCATAATGTCACTAGCCTAAGTTTTGAAAGATAAATGTCAAAGAAAATCAGGTAAGGCTCTTTGTGTCTATGTTATGCTTTTTAAAATCACATGTCAGTCTTGACTAACAATTTATTTTGTGGTAGGTCACGTGAACAAAGAAAATCTATTGAAACGCCACACAGTTTGTTATAAAAGAGAGTAATTGCGCAGGATTTGTGATAGCAAGTCAGCACAGCTAGAGGGCAGCGCCAAATGCTATTCTCTTGGTAACACTATTACTATAAGACTCATTTTCCAATTAAAGAAACATGAAGCCACTACACTATACCAGCTCTGAAGCTCTACTTCACATTATATATTGTATATACGGTGACCTAATGTATGGTCAAGGACATGTAAAGACATGCGTGTCCACATTCAATAAACAAAAATATTTTCTTCCTCTATCTCAAACCTCTTCCATGATCTAGGATCTGTCATTTTGTCCCTCTGCCTCTGTATTTTTCTTCGCACTTAATCTGTCAATAAAAACCTAGCCTTTTTATCCCTCAGAAAATCCATTGCTCTTCCCTCTGAGTAGCCCACCCATCTTTCACTCACTTCTCCTTCGGTAGGCCACCATTTTTCTGTCCCTCTATCTCTTCTCCACTAGCTTAAATGCAGTCCACCTGCTGAAAAAAAACAGCCATGTGTCTTCCCTTCCTCTGTGTTGGCTTAGATGGATGGGCAATGCAAACAGCCCATGAATCAGAGTGAGAGATGTAGGAAGGTGGGGGCGGGAATATATCATCTATGCTGGTGGCTGGAGACCAAGCAGCTTAGAGCCCTGGATGAGCACAGTGTGATCAGCACAGTTACAGCCCAGATAAGCCTATAGCACAGGCCCATATGACACAGCAAATAACACAACAGCAGCACAGAAGCATTACGGCAGTAAAACCCAGCAAAGTGTTTTTCAAAGTACGGGTCAGGACCACCCAAATGGGTCGCAAGATTATTTCAAAATGTTGAATTATTATTAGCAAGGATATTTAAAAAAAAAAAAATCTTTATGGTCATCCTGGTTGTATATACTGCATATTTGTATACTTTTACACTATTAATTGTGTGTGCACAATCCCGTAAATGATGAACAACTTGATCATTTCAAACTTTTCACATTTTCAAAATGTGTAACTCATCCAAATTGTATTTAATATAATTTTATATAATTACATGTGTTAATTTCAATGGTGTTCATTTTAGTTTTATATTGTCACGCTGTATATTTTTGAGTCGGGGCTCCAAAAAAGCACACATCAGCACAAGCCTACGTTGCCATTGCAACCCTGATACAAACCCCATCACGTCAGGCTGTATATCGCCGGGCCAACAGGCAAGGTCAAATACCATAAACACAGCTCTGTAATGGATAGTGGCAGGGGAACCGTCTGTGCAAGGTTCACAACCTCAAACATCTCACAGAACATAGTCCATATTGTATGCAAACACAATGCATAATGAAGCAGGTGACAGTACAAACATCCAGGGGAGGAAGCGTCTGTTCTCTTCGTAAACCTAGCGGACCGATAAACGTCAGAAAATCATCCGAAGCTCAGTGTGAGGCGATTAGGGCTTTTAATATTCATAACTGTTCCGTTTGCACTGTTCTATAGGAGAGCGGTTTAATCACCAAGTCAGTCACGTTATTTCTCAGGGAATGACAGCACACCAGGGGCTAACTACCGTAGTAGACACCGTCTGGCTTGTAGGCACACCGCCGCCTGTTAAAGCCTTCCGCCGAGCTTCAACGTAAAGGGCCCTCGACACGGTTTGTGTGACCTGGAGGGACACTCAGGCCCACGTTATGCTGGGTGTGTACTGAGTGGACACTTGAAGAAACCATGGCCTGTATGTGTGATTGCAGCCTTGAATTGAGCTGTTCTAAATTACATCTCTGTGCTCAGTTTCTGGGCATGCTCAACACCTAAAAACTGTGAAATCCCTTTCCCAACAGTGACCAACCTGGTGATGGAAGACCACTGGTAAATTGTAAAATGATTGGCTACTTTGAAGTGGGGACTATCATAACCAATAAGGCTATAGGTGATTTTGACTTTTTTGAGTGGCCTTCCCAGAACGGCAACATAAAGCAGATAAAAATGACAAATTTACTATAGCTACCAGGAAATGGATACAAGGGGAATAGAATGAATGGAAGGGTGTATATGTAGCCACAATAGCTAATAACTAATATATATCATCAGTGGTTTGCAAAGTGTGGGTAGGGACACTCAAAGAGGTCATGGTTTTATAAAATATATTTTTTCCCACAGCGGTTGTTTAGGTTTTTATGTATACGTTTTAATGCTATTAACATGTGTGCATGCACCAGGGAGGTAACAAACTAAGAATGTTTTCAGGCTCATTTCAGGCTCATATACCTACTTATGAAGGATAGGTAGGTATTTATTTATTTATTTATTTTATTTATTTATAGCATTTAGCAGACGCTTTTATCCAAAGCGACTTACAATTAGTACAGTAATTAGGTATATTTTACAGCAAGTATAAATATAATCAAAATACTGTTGTCTACTTTATATTCACATTAGGCTATATCAAGCCATGCCTTTGCCATGACCTTAACAGCAGCAGACTGATGTGGAGGGGGTGTGAGTCACCACTAGTCCATTAGGGGGCAGCGGTCTAAGCAGACCAGACAGCCCAACAGCAGTAGCAGCAGCAGCAGCAGGCAGCGGAGCCTGTCATAGGGAGAGCAGTCTGCTTTAAGCTCTTCATTCTGTCTCAGGCACTCGACCAGGATTAGGGCCAATCACTGAAATCACTGAGTCAGAACCAGCCCACAATAACAGATGGAGGGACTTTCCACTCCAGAATTTTAAAACATCTCAGACAAACTCTTTTCATCGTGCCCAGCTTCCTCGCCGTTACCACCACCTTGCGTCTTGCTCTTATCCCTCTTCTTCTCCTGTCCACCGTTTTATCCCACCATCAAACGCACTACTCAATCTCTCTCCATCTGTCTCACTTTATTGAATTCAAATTTGCTCACTCCTTTAACTGTCCCAGTTATAGGATATGAATGGTCAACCGTACTGTATAAACCATGCATAAAACTTATCTTATCCCTAAAATACTAATATTACTATTAATACTTCTACTAACAACAACCACTATAAGATAATTCTATATGGCCCGTACAGGTCATCAATGAATCATTTAATTAATCAAATTAGTTCCATAGCACCATCAAGGTCATCCAAGCTTAAGAACCTTATAGAAGGCTGGCGGAAGGCTTGTTTAAACCCTCTCAAAATTATGTACTCCCGCTGATGTTCTGCATAAATTATCCCCATTGTTAATTGAGAAGTTAAATCTCAAATCTCAATTTACTCCAATTTGTTGCCGTAAAATGTAATTCAACACTTTATTTAAATGTTCATTCCAAAATATTATTATATCTTAAATATCTTATATATTAAACACCATAACAACATACTGCAAACAGGAGTAATGTGAGAATACATATTACAAGTAGAGACAATCAGGGCTCAGTTTTGTCATATGTTTTGTCATATGTTATGTCATATGAGAAACAATGAAAGGTGGATGAAATACTCATCCCATTTGGTCTGCGAACAATGACTTGTGTTTTGCTGAAAGTCAGTGAGGTGTGAGGTTAATGTTGAGGCAGGTAAGATAAGGCTTTAACTAAAGTTAAATTCCACTTTAAACTCCCAATCAAAATCTAATCAAATCTTTGCTATCCACCACATATCCATGCTTATGCCAAGATTCCCATAACAGAACTCTTAATGCACCATTTACATAATGTTGTAGTAATAGTATTATTACAAAAAGAACACTATGTCCTCTCTTCTGAGGAGCCAAACAATGCAAAAGTCCATAATGGGGAGAAGTAATGACCCTTAATTCATTCTCCCTGGCTGGTTCGTTATTGGCAGCTGGGTATTGTAGTCCTTATCAAAGGACTAAGATAGAGGAACTGCATGGATGGATGGCAGACCTTAGCTTTGTTTGGTGATCCAAAGTGCCCAGCAGTTAGGCAGTTTGCAGAGGCTGTGTGTGAGTGTGTGTGTGTGTGTGTGTGTGTGTGTGTGTGTGTGTGTAGTTTACTAGCATGTGCTCATATAATCCCTCCCTTTGTTTCCCCGCCTTTCTAATCCTCCCCCTCCAAAACGAAAATGTTAACACTTTCATTTTCAATTCGCAAGCCCGGCTCCGTTTTGCCGTTTCCACTGAGACCTGATTTGGACAATGCGTGCCACCTACCCACAGCAGCTATAGCCAGCTTGTCCAACCTCAAACACCAGCTTTCTGCACAACAGTGCATATGCACACAGAAACGCCATATTTCCATGAAAGATTGCCAGCATTGTGTTGGTTGAGTTTTTCAGCACCCTAGCTAGGCGAGACAAAAAGGCAGCTGTCTTTACTCTGGAACAATACTGTAGCTCTCTGAAGCTGAATAAACCCATTTTAATCAGAGTCCCAGAAGTCAGTGTTATGCTGGAGATAATTGACCTTCATCATCAGCCTTTATATACTAATCAGTCGACTCCCCATCTTATAATATGGATGTATCAAAATTAGATCATGCAAGCCAAGGGAGCGATCATAATATTCAAACGACTAAAGCAGTCATCAAAACAACATATATTGTCTACAATTTGGGGTAGTCTGTAGTTCTATATTTCAAATCTTTGGTGTAAAATATCCTGCATTTCCATGATTTAAGGGAAACTCCTCTATTTGTGTCCAGCATTACCATTGTAGTTGTACCAACGTAACTTTATTGTTGTTTTGGTTTAAAACAGAGAATGCATGCCCCTCCTGCACCCTGCCAAGTGGATGCCAATCCTCACTACTTCTGCCCCTACAGCACTGATACTGTACGCTCACACCGTCCTCAAACCCCTCTACCTATACAGTTTTGTTTAAAACATAAACAGTGAGTTAGGGATGAAATTTGGGGGTCTTGGGGCACTACAATGCAATTGAGGATTGTCCCTTTAAACCAAAGAGGCTTCTGAGATAAATAGAAGAGTAATCTTCACAGAGCAAAGTCCTCAGGCCTTCCTCCTGCATATTATGCCGGCATATATTACGCATGTTATGCTACATCACTCCAAATTCAATTAAATCTCCTTTGGGGTGAACGCTGAGAACAACTCCACCAAAATTATCAGCACGGTATGAATGGCATGCACAGCCACACACACAAACCTGCTATGTGTGTTGTAACAATTTCCCTATGTAGAAAGACTAGACTCTACTCAGTTGTGGAACCAACCAGTCTCAGCCATTCAAGTGTCATACAAATAAAGACCAGCAGGGGGCTTAGTGTTAGACTCAGTTAGTAGTATTTCAAGTAGGTCTAACTGCGGCAGCATTAGTAACGCAGCATTAGACCCTTCTCAGATAGTTGGTCTCACTCCCAACAGGTCCTAAAATGCATACCAAGCCTGGTGCCCAGCCTTCTCTGGCATCAACTAGACAAGGAAGAGAGGGAGCGAGAGACACATATAACGAAAATGATTGTTTGAGAAAAGTTGTCAAATAAATGCTCTTGCATACTTGCTTCATTAATAATGCCCTGACCTTTTGTCATTGGCTATCATTCCTGTGATAACAGGTTTCGGGAACACACCTTCATGCATTTTAACAACAATTTTAACATCAATCAGCTACTGTAGCTTGACAAAAATCATTGAACAAAATGTAAATTTGGGGTCATATTCCATGTTTGGTCCAGTGACATTACATTATTGACGTCGTTAAAATCTATCAAAATGTCTACGTATTGATATTGCCCACTCCTACTGAGGAACCTCAACATATTGATTTGAAATACCAAGAATTATGCATTTGCTTCACTTGCATACCAGTCTGGGAACTCTCAATTGAAATCACCAGCTAATCAGTGTCCAGGTGGCTAGTTCAGTTGGTGTTTTGGTTAGCTGAAGGTGATCCAATCGCCTACTAATGACATGAATGACACCTATTGGCACCGCTTCTATCATAAACAACTCTGAATGGAGAGTTTACAGGCCGATGTGCAGAGCAGAACAAATCAAGGGTTAGACCCTCTAACTGTAATTTGCGGTGAATAGTTTGCGGAGTCGAAGGTTCGATATCATCTCTGATTTCTTCCAGTAACTGTAATAATGCATGACTGCTTAATCTGTAATGCTTGATAACTTCTTGTTCACTCAATTGAAAAAGAGTAACCTAATTCTTGCGGCTAAAATCCTCTCAGCACGTCTCCTTGGCCTGTGTCTATAGGCGTGGGTTTGGGTAGGGGCATGTCCCTACCCATATTTAGATATTATTCAATTGTCCGTATACCAATAATTTCTGTGAAGTGAAATGCAATTTCCTTAAAAAAAAACAAAAAAAAAAGCCAATCCGTCGTGGGGGAGAGCGACGAAAGCACGTTGCGACGAAATTACGCCTAAAACAGGCACTAACATGTTAGTACATCTGCTCCACAGAGTTAGATACTGCTTCATAGTATATTTATTGCTCCCATTTTACACCCCCACACGCTCCACTCAGATTTGCAGGCACACATACTGTACTATACTTATAATCAGCCCTAAAGGAGCACTCACTAATCAACATGCAATCAATTATACACGCATTTGTATTCTCTGTGTCCTTAAGAAATTCCACTTGGCAGACAGACATCGAAACCAACCAGGCAGACATTTGATGCTTAGTTAAAGATGTTAATATACTGTATATGTTGTATGGAAAGTGGTCAAAGAGTATTTAGTTAATTTTTTAAAACAAAAAAATAAAAATTTATAATCAGTGACTATATCTAATATGTAGAGAAATACAGTAATCATCGTTTATTGACATTGTGACTTTCATCACAGCTGTTCTAAAGCAAGATATTACATATTTGAAAATCACTGCGAATTATCATATATTTCTGTGTGAGCAGAAACAAATGAAAAGTAGAAAGAAAAGAAAATAGAAATAGAAAATGAAGACAGCAAAAAAAGAAAGTGGATGTCCAGACAGTGTGTGTTTTTCTTTTTTTTCCTTACATTGAGCCATCCCAATGTTATCGCAGTCCATCAGCTTAGCAACCCCCATGTTTCACCTCCCCTCACCCTGGCTCAGCACCATCTAGTGCTCAAGGGCACGGGGTTTATTTTTGCCATCCATTCTCCACTCGTCAGTCACGCTCAGTGTTTGTTTAGATTGTGGAAAGAGTCACTGAAAGCTCATAGGTCAAAGTTAAAGGTCACAAGGAGTCACCGTGGCGATATTTTGCTGTTGTCTGGTAAAAAAATGTCTAACCAATTCCGTGTTTAGGAGAGGGAGAGCATGAATTGTCCGTTAACAAACAACTGGTGTTTGACACAATGTATCAGTGACAGTGTTTGACCAGCCAATTGTCGTGACCACACAACAGTACGCACCTTCGGCCATTTCACACACACACACACACACACACACACACACACACACACACACACACACACACACACACACACACACACACACACACAACTTACACATTCATTCACCATCTTCCAGAAGACATAGAAGAAGAAAAATATGCAGACATCGCAAGCCTCTCGAAGCAATTACAGCATGTTGAAATTAAATTTGAAGCCTTGAGCAACGACAGCAAATGAGCATCTACAGCAGATATGACAGGAAAAGAGGGAAGTGCTTTGAGTCAACGAGCAGAGGGGATTATGGGGGAGAACGACAGGTATGGCCCACAGAAAGAGAGTGAAAGATACTGTTGAAGGAAGTGGAACAACGGAGGGGACTAGATATAAATTAGCTACACAAGCCTGGCCGGTATTCATCGACCATAACATGTGTAACAGCCAGGTGTATAAGTAGGAAGATTTATATGAAAAAATATACAGACACAAAACATATAATCCAAGTATTTTTACCATCCATCCAAACTCCTCTTAACTTGTGTTTCGTAAAATATAACATTTTCCAATGTTATGATGATTAAATGTTAGAATTTACAAATCAAAAGCTTGGCTTGCGAACTGGCGAACCTATGGATTGTGGATCGAAGGACATGCTTGGTTTGCTAGGATATACGTATGTATTTTTGAGATATAATATTCCGCTGTTTCCTCGTTTCGATTCACACAATACTTCTTCTTTTAAGGTGCTACAGTACCTAATATGGACCGATGTGTGTTCGCCTCATCAGCGCCACATTTAAAACTAGTGGCCAAAATCGCACAGTATCTTAATCATCTTAGGACCTCAGCGAACCGACCGCTGTAATGGAGCACAGTGCCAGGGACTAGAAAGCTGGATGGGTACAATAAATATGTGTAGCCCTATGACAACAGGGCAAAATACCTGAACTTATTTTAGAGGGTAAACACATGAATACCTAGTCGTATGTAGTCCATAATATGAAACATAAAATACATACAATGACAAAAGAACATCTACTGTACTGTAACATGCCTGATGAATACACATTTAAACATTTAGTTGACTGCAAGCTCCATAAGTAATACGTTAAAGCTAATTATCTTAGCATATTTGACATGTAGTAACCTTGTGATTTATCTATGTTTTATCAATACAAATAGAAAAAATAAACTACAAAGCTAAATGGATTCTGATTAATAATTTATACACTTAAGGAAATATTTGGGGGGGGATGAAGTATGATATCAGATTGTAAATTATTGTTGGAGAGCCATATTAATATTAGCTTAACAGGGAAGAGGTAATGGAGCAAAGGGATTATATAAAGCAAAATACAAAAGGATAAATGAACACCACCTATAGGCAGCATTTACATTTTTTTATTTTTTTTTTTTACATGTAATGAATGTAAAATACAGCAAAGTTTAATTGTCCCCTAAAGTTTTTCCTTTCTCTGCAGGAATTGTTAAAACGGCACATCATGGAGAGGTTACAATCTGGTTATAGGAGTTTTGTGCAATGACTTACAACCTAAATAAACTCAAAACTAAGTACTTCACCCTATATAGATAAGTATCTAACTAGCAATTACTTACTGTGGGTTCACTGCTGGGTCTTTCAGGTCTTGCCATCACAATGATACTACTATAGGGTACATCCCTTATTAAAGCTAATGTGCGATTTTGGCCACTAAAAGTGGCGCTGATGAGACAAATACACATCTGGCTGTATTAGGTAGCGCTGAAGAAGAAGAAGCTTTGCGTGTGAATGGAAACGGGAAGAACAGTGTCTGTATTTTTGATGGAATTTACCTCCATAGGTGTACAACCATGTATTTTATTAATTAAGAGGTAACATTACCAGCTTCGAGTGTTGGGGCTAAAAACAAGCCTTTCTTGTTTTCATGGATAAGTGGGAGTTGTAGCACGTTTAGTTGTTTTCTGCAATGCATTTTCCAACAGAGAGGTCCCACATTTCACACACACACTTTATTGTTGTTACCACTTTGGTGGTAGGCAAGTATGCTACTGCTGATAGGTTAATTTGAGGTCATTCTAACCTTGTTCAAACCTTGTTACTGTAATGTTATTAAACTATGTATCCTGCCAATTATATCATGACAAGGTATTCTTGAAACCTTTTTAAAGATTTCACATAATTTTGAGACAGACAAATTCATCTGAGTGCTGGGGCAGGATAGTCTAGTGCTCTAGGTGTTGGACTGCCAGCCAGAAGGTCATGGGTTCAAGCCCTGGAGTTGGTCTATGTAATATCCATGTAATAGCATCATGTAATTGTAAGTCGCATTGGATAAAAGGGTCGGCTACATGACCTTATTGTAATTGTACTAAAGAGCTATTATTTATGTAATATTAAACCAAAGAATTGTTTTCACCCTCCAAACAGCGCTTTGGAAACCTGTCACGCTAGCAGAAATGGACGTTACCTAGACCATTTAGCTGTCACAAATATGTTCCCGTTATAGGCATACAGATTAGCTCGGTTTGCAGTTCTCCTAGAGATATAATTTCTCCATTTTCATTATTCTCATCCAAGAAATGACAGGATTAGATGTGGCGGCTTTTAAACATCTGATGTTATCTACCTCTCCTGGGTGAACAATTAATCCCTCTTACTTCTCTTCTTCTTGTCAGCCTAACCTGCTGTAATTTCTCTTCCATTTGCCAGTCTCTTTCTTCTTCCCCTCCTCCCCTTCCTAACTGTTTCTCTCCCAGAGGACATGTTATTTTAGTTGGAAGAAATGGAGCTGAGCCTGATGGCATTTACGCACCTGACGTGATGCCATATGAATGTCCACCATGATGGGGTATCTGGAATCTGTCATTAGACTTAGCGTGCTCTCATGCGCACGAGTGTACACACGCAAGCATACACACGTGCATGCGCACACACACCGTTGTTACTGTATTTTGTAATATTATGGCACTATCACTCTCTATTAAACCACCCTTTGCACATTTTCACAGGAGTGTTTGGATTCAGATCCGTTTCACATTCATGCTGATTTTGTATGTTATTAAAAGAAATCACCCTGTTCAATCAAAGATGCTGCAGTTACACAGCTGCAAGTTCTACTGGCTACGAATAATTGACCAAATTGTTGATGAATTCCCACTGTGCATGCATCATATCCCAAATGGACTGTGCTCATGAAGCATAACAGCCCTCTGGGTAAACGTCACACAAACGTCAAGGCAACGCACACAAAACAGTATTTCCCTTAAGATCTAAGCTAGGTGTGTTTGTAAATCCAATTAAATGCTCTATTAAAACAAATCAGAGCACTCAGGAATCTCAGATTCATTAACAATCAGGTTCAGATGGTGGATTTGATGAAGAGATGATTAAAAGGCATGCATGCCAAGTCACCCTTGGACTAAAGGGATCTTGTTTTCAGAGATAATCACACTTTATGGAACAAACTAGCTTACTAGCAGGTTTCAGGCATTAACCTTTGAGGCACCATCTGCCTACCAGTGTAAACATGTGATTACTTTTCTGCACCCCGTCTTTGCCCTCAGTTCCCAGAATGCAGTCTGACCACTGAGAGAAACAAAATAAGAAACAATATATTCATATTCCTCCGACGACCAGAGAGGCGGACTAGCCTCCTCTGGTGGGCGGCGGTGGCGTGGACCCTCCAGGCGCTCTACGTGGCTGGCAGGACCCCCGTAGCTCCGTCCTGGTGGGCTGTGGGCGTTGCTGGACAGCGTCGTCCATCAAAGGCTGACCGGCAGCGCCTCCAGCGCACGGGCCAGCGGAGCTCCCTCGACGCTGGGCGGCGATACAACAGGGGCGCTAACCGGAGGGGCCAGGATGGTGCTGGATGGCGAAAGTCCCAGGGTGCAGACCGGCGCCTCCATCCTGGCGCGGTGTTACGAAGCCTTCTGGGGTGCTGTACTGGTTCGGGCCGGTGAACCTTCCCTGCTGCGGGGCGGCGGGACTGGTAGAGTGTGGGCCCGTGGCGACACCAGGGCAAGGGCCGGTGGAGCGACAACCCGGCCCGGGTTTCCCCTCCTCCTGCGGCGTGTTCGCCGCCTCCGGCTACTCCACCGTTACGCGGGCCGCTTCCACTCCCCCGAACCGGGGACCTCGTACCAAGGCTCCAGAAGGTCCTCGAGGTCCCAGTCAGATTCGTTGCCCCACCTTCTGGCCGCTACTCCCCGGAAAAAGTGGTTGGTCATTCTGTAATGCGGCGCTGTGGGGTGACGAGAGTAGGCGCGGGCCAGAGGAAAAGAGGCCAGGACTGAAGGAATAGGAGGCACGAAGCGTGCAAGGGCCTGTGCACGCCGATCGTGACACATACAGTATAATGTCAGAGACCCCTCTCAAATACAACAGAGATTTGGAGCATTTACACTAAGGCCGTGCAAAACAAATCAACACAGCCGAGTATTGAGATGTTTTTTTCCATGATACTGTATAGATTTTTTAGCCCCACGTATCGATACATAAAAATAATATATATATATATATATATACTGTATATATATATATATATATATTACCTTTTTTTTCAACTAAACACATGAAAAATATACAGAACAAGACGGGGAATAGATACACAAAATGAAAGATCTTCAATACATTATTCATTTTTTAATTTAAAATACAGTGTGCAATGCAAAGAAAGTACCGTTTTAATAAATTGGAATGGAAATTTTGAATCAAATAGTTTCACTCAATTTGTCAGCTGAGTTATCAATATAATGTGATGTACACACTAGACTACCCAGGTGGTACACAGCAAGTGTACATTTGTAGGGTATCGCGATGTATTGTGATATGTATCGTACCGTGAGGTCCTTGCCAATGCACAGCCCCAATTTACACAAAGAGATGGTTTTGACAAAATAATACCATATAGTGTTCTGTTTACAGTATATGAGATCTGGAAGCCTGTTATGGAAAATTTTTGTAATATACCACACTGAAACAGAGAGAAATATATGGTCTTTGTAAATTAATTTAATTGCAATTAAATGAAGACAGTTCACACCCAGAGTCTCTCTGCGTTGTCTGTCTATGAAGTGTCTTATCAGGGAAGGTGGAAACAAAGCTTTTATACACATGATGAGGTCAAAGGTTAGGGGGTAGGGTTTAACCCCAGCAGGGATAAACACCAACAGCCTTATGTTCTCCTGTGACCATCTTCATAAAACCCCCTTCTATCTTTAGGAGGTAGGAGAGTGCAAGAGGTTGTCTAAACAGAAAGGGTGGGGTGAAAGGGGGATGCAAAGAATGCCTAAGCCCAAGATGCAATTAACATAATGTACCAACCCCCTTCCACACACATACCAAATGGCTGTCCTTAACAAAGCAACTATTTAAACAGATAGAATTGTTCAAATAAGAAATATTCTATAACAAGCCGTCAAAATGTAAGAACATTATCCATTTTGATGTGGATGTGAGAATATGTTGTTCAGCTCCTCTTTCCTTCTAGAATGTTCTGACCCTGATTACCCCCTTCCTTTCCTGTCAATGTAAATAATCCCAGCGACTCAACTCTGAAGAGCTCTCTTTTCATTTCTGTCAGATGTAGATAGTGCATGCCTGTGTGATCCCAGCTGCACATACATTGCCGTGACTGCCATCTTCATTTCCTGACATTTTATTTTACACAATATTGAGACTGGGCGTTAATGATTCATGTTGTCTTATTTGGTATATATTTGGGAGGTATTGTATTTATTCTTCATGTGCGAATAAGGTATTTGTCATTAGAGCTCCATTATATGAGCAATGGGTTTGTATTGCTAATTGCTGAATTGCAGTATTTGATTTTATCTGACTCAGGTATGCAACTTCATCTGATTCAATATAAAAAGTGAAAGTGTCACTAACTAATTATACTAACTACATACTGTAAGGTAATTTAGATTTGTTTAAACCTCACTATACAGTATGCTATACTTATAGTGCTATACTGTGTTATGAAAATATGGCATAATCAATATTTACCATTCATAATATTATATTATATCATAATATATCACGATGATTAGCACCCACTTACTCCATACTATTATGTTTAAGCATGGTGTGATTTGTGAAAAAAACCAGAGGGGGGATATTTTGAAACATTCGTATTCATAAAAATAAATCATGAACTTGAACTTCTTAACTGCATTTGCAGGAATTTTTTAAATATTTTTTTCTTATTATCTTATGAAGTAGCCTAGCGCAATATTTTCAGAGGTCAGCGCTGACAGTGGGTTGTCCATTTCGGATTTTATTGTTCTATCACACTATAGACAGTTCACTTTACAGCGCTTTACTTAGTTTAAAATAGGCAAAGCTACTTCTATATCCCAGCCTCTGCT
>JAODLI010051973.1:0-16322 GCA_027575585.1 Percopsis omiscomaycus | reverse complement strand
GATTTCTAAATTATTCCATTCCTTTTTTACTCACAATTTGTACAGTGTCCCAACTTTTTTGGAATCGGGTTTGTATAGTGATGGTAAATTAACCTTGAAAGAGAAATGTACAAAGTCCACAAAATATCACTTACTGTAAGTATAGTAACATATTATAGTTACTTTACACTACTAATTAAATAAGCCTGACACTGTTAAACAGAAGGACAGACAAAATGCAAAGATACTTATTGGGCTAATCAGAATTTATAACCTCAATAGCTGTTATGATATTTTGTGTTGTTTTGTTCACAGAGAGAAGAGATCCACACTAGCAGATATAGTGGAACAGCTGCAAGAGAGAGAGGCAGCACAGGTATGGAAATCCCATATTGAATTAAACCCATTACTGCCTCCTAAAACCATAAAAAAGTTACTCTTTAAACCATTAAAAGTTATTAGCTAACTCTTACAGACATGAAAATTACACATTACTTTCAGTTAAAATACCAAGAGGTTCCAGTCACAGATATTTCCCAACACGGACGGGGCCTTTCAAGTAACTAATTTTGTGTGTGTGTGAAAATCAAATGCACACTAAAAGCTGGGCATTGTTATTTACATCTGATTCATCAACTGCTTCAACATCTAATGCTATGAATTCTGCACTCTGTATAAACAATATACAGCTAATATGTCACTCTATTTTGTTGCTGTTATAACTGGATGAAGTCCTTTAACACAGCTAGTCATTTTGCTTACTATCAAGTAATGTGTCATTAACTGGATCTATGCCCAGCACCAGTCCTCTGTCAGGATAGTTAGTAGTTAGGGTGGTAGTTCCAGCCAAAAGGTTTGACCTACCTGCTCCTTAATACTTAATTAACCTAATGATTGCATTGCACATTGCATTTGCATTATAATGCAAAAAATGCACGCTAGCTTGCTCTCATCTGAGAAAGTTCCCTGCCAAACAGAGACCACACACAGCATTTACATGGTGCATGTCTTTCAGATTCATCTGGCAGGTTTGTTACTTAAAAAAATTATTTCAGTGTTTGCTGATGTATTTATATCTTGTTTCGCATCTTGGTTGCACTTTACATTGCCACTCTCATCATGGACACTGCCTTTGCCCTTGCTGCAGGAAACCCGGTGTATAGTTGTACCGGACATATATGTGCGGTGGAAAGTAAAGTAAAGAGTGCAGATATGTTTGAACTAAATACTACCAGAAGCCTTCTGTTCTATTGGTTCAGGAGCAAAAGGAGAAGAGACACATTTGTAAACCTGAATAAATGCATGGTAACAATACATAAATCCCACAATCTTTATATTCTAAATGTAACCATTAATAAACATGCTCCCACACACTTCATCCCCCACCCCCAGGCGCGTGGCGAGGTACCCCGCCTGCCAAATGGTGTACCAGAAAAGTCTTCCCGTCCAGACCGGCCTCGAGCCAGGGACAGACCCAAACCCCGCCGGCGGCCACGACCCAAAGAACCAGGAGAAACAACGCGGCGGTCTCGGTCCGCCCCAGCTCAGAGCAGCCCAGCTGTCCCCCAAGCCCCTAGTCACACCGCACACCATGAGGGCTTCCTCTTTCGCAAGCTGGACATCGAGAGTCTGAAGAAAAGTGCCAACAGGTGGGCATTCAGGGTCATTATAGCAGGAATTTTTTTAGGGGTCCAGGAGCTTTGGGACCACACAGATGTCATGAGAATCTTTTTTGGAGGTTACAACTTTGCATAGTGGCCATTGATACTTATTTAAGTGTTAAATTTACCTTTAATACTTGATGTGGCAAAGCCCTTAGATCAATGACCTAAATCGGGACATACATGTATACAAATTGTTTTGTTGGTTAATTGTACCTTCACAGGCTCTTCTGTGACATCAGTGATCTGTCCTTAATGTTACCATTCTGATCATAGGGGCATGACCTTGGCATGTTAAGCTAATAGGCTAAGATATTTAACTGTTGCTACCGTTGACATGTTGAGATGTTCAACTGGAGCATGAATAGCACTGGCTCAGAAGACATGGACATGGTCACGTGACATTACTATTATACATTCCTATTGGTTGTATAGCCCAACAACATCTAACTGGCACATATTTTCTGTAAGGCTAGATTCACACTAGGTGACCCATAGGTTACTGTCTGTCTTATGTATTGTTGCTTCAGAGTGATAGTAAACATTCCAACTAAATATGATTGGCTTTGGTGATTAGTTACATAGCGATATCGCCCAGAAGTTGAGAACCTCTTAACTTTTTTCAATATTTTTCAATCGCCATACCAACAAATTGCCTGTGGTTGCTCCTGCTGACCTGGACCTCAATGTTGCTTGCTCTCATTGAAAATGACCTGAACTAGCAGACAAGAAGAAATCGTTCCCCTAATATGAACGAATGCAGCGATTCTGTACCAATAGGTTTCTATATGCTCATTTGCTAATTTAAAGGGAAACTTTTGACTGTATTTTTGTCCATCACTTGACTTGTTAAGCAAAAGATTTTCCAAATAATTGATAGAATATCGCTTGCCAGATTTTCACTTTTCCAAATATGTGTACCACACAACTGGCTGTAGCTTTGGAATATGTTCTTCTAGAAATATTGTCTCTGATTATTAGGTTCAACATATGTATCCAGCTACTAAATTGAACAAGCAATTAGCGGCCATCTCACTGCTTGCAATTGCAGCATGCATAATGCCTATGACAGCTCTTAATCTAACACTAGCCCACATCATAAAGATGGCTGGATGATTAACTGCCTGGTGGGTGAAGCAGTTGCCTGGCTGGCTGGTTCACTGGCAGGTTCATAGATGCAGCGGGGTGACGAACCTATGGACACGCATACAAACAAGCTCTACACAACTACACACATACAGTAACATACCAACAAGCACAGACTTCTTTCTCAATTACGATCATTCTCACACACAAACTGCTACACACGATGGTCTCTCTCTCTGCGCTGCCTCCCAGTGGCTTGGCTCACCTCGCACAGCTAAAGGCTCATCCCTCCTGCCGATGGATGAGTCCCAGTCGCTCGCCCACTCAAGGCACTGGATGAATGTTTCATATGTACATGCCCTGTTATGTACATGCTGAGGTAAAGCATAATACTGTATGGCTTCTAGTTTTGACAAGTTTGAATCTTCCAAGCAACCCCCCACCCCCTTGTACCCTCTCCTCTCGCTCCACTTACAGTGGGATCCAAAAGTCTGAGTCCATTACCAAGTTCTGTTTGTTTTATCCTTCACCGAAAACTTGTGAAATAAATGTTTTCATCCAAAGAAACTGTGAGCAGGTAGGGGTTAGATATCTGGGCATGTTGGGGATCAAACCCAGGACCACTAAGCTGAGAGACCACTACCCTAAGTATAATTTCCGTTTTACATACAGTGCAGAGTTATCTTAAAGATATGCATGTTACGTTAGAACTCCATTGACCAAAGCACTTGCATTTGAACTGGAGTTGGTCCTCTAAAAAATGTTTTTAATGTACAGCACCAGTCAACATTTTAGACACAATTTCCCATTCACTTGGGAAAGTGTGTCCAAACTTTTGACTGGTACTGTATATCATCAAAATAAAGATGTTGTGTGGTCATTTTTGATGAATGATGAAACAAACAGTTCTTAATAATGGACTTAGACTTATGGACCCCACTGTATATTGTAGGAGAGGAGCTGAGGGGTAGGGTCTCAGACTCCTCCAATAATGTTGAAAAATAAGTGAGAGGAAAGATATGATGTCAGGTAGAAAGGATTGAGATTCAACCTTTTTGTGTTACATAGTTACACAGTGAGGGAAAAGTGTGTTTACATGCACAGACATCTCTCAAGACATGTCAGGGTGCACAAATATTAAGTATTAATATTTTTGTGTGTTAAAACATCCTATCCTGTTTAAAACAACCAACTGAGGTTCTGACATGTTAATAAAAAACACACACTACTCTTCATGGCATGGTGAGATTTCACTAGAAACTTATTTGAAGATATTAATCAGCAAAGAAAGTTTTTCATCATCAGTAATGTTACAGTGGTGCTAGAAAGTCTGAACCTTTGGAATTTTATGAATTTCAGCATGCATCTGACCTAAAATGTGATTAAATCATCTTCATAACAATTTAAAAAGAGAACCCAATGAAACAAATTACACACAAATATATACAGTATACTTTGAATTTATTGATCAAAATGATCCAACGTTAAAATGTTTTCTTTGGGAAAAGTATGAAACCTCTAGGATTTTCACTCAAGGGAATAATTGGTATCAATCAATGGGATGATAAAGTATGAGTTTTGGTGCCCCTACCCCATTTAAATAAAACGGACATAAAACTGTCTTCACCACACAGGTATATGAATCCATGCCTTGCCTCAATCAAAGGAGATTTTGATGCTCATCAGGGTGGAAAAGGTTAAATTATTTCTGAAAAGACAAGTCCACTGTTGGGTAGATAATGTATAAATGGAAAAATGCAAAACCATTGTTACTCTACCTAGAGTGGTCGTCCAAAAAATATCACACCAAGAGAAAGGCATATAATATTCTTTGAGATAACAGGGTAGAGAACAGGGAAGCATCTAAGAATCTGAAACACTATACAAGAAAGGTGTGTATAGGTGGATACTGTAGCAAGGAGAAAGCCACTACTGTCCAAGAACATGGCTGCCCATTTAAACCACCTGGATGAATCAGAAATCATTGACAGAACTATATGAATTGTGGATTATACCAGAATATTCTACAGGAGAATGTCAGGGCATCTGTGAACTGGTTCAACAAACAGCAGGACAACCATAAATTCACAACTCAGTGTACCAAGGAATTACCTTAATACGATAGGAATGATGTGGCAGGACCTGAAGCCTGGGGAGGCTCATGCAAGAAATCAACATGCAACTAATCAACAGTTAGTTAGTTAGTTAGTTATGTTTGATGGAAGTCATTTCTGTTAAAGGGGGTCACACCAGTTAAAGCTTATGTTCACACACAGACAGGGATTTGAATGTTGGATCATTTTGATCAATAAGTTAAAAAGTACATCTTTGTTATTTTGTTGTATTGGATTCTCTTTATCAATTTTTATGACTTGAAGACCTAATTCCATTTAGGTCAAATGAATGCAGAAATTTCTAGCACCATTGTAATTTATCTTTTCTTATCCTGTCATTTAATCTTAAACCGCAGATTAGATTGCACAAATACATCATGTATGAATGTTATAGTGATATAAACTACATTTAATGTGATTCTAAGTATAGGTTTAAATTTCTCCACCTAGAACGTATTAAAATGTTGTTGGTTTTTTATCATCATTTATAATGGTACATAGAACAACCTCATTGATAGCAGCACTTCTTGCGGGGCTATTAATGCAATTCAATGACAACTGTTTAAGCTTTGGATTCCATGATAAATCTCTTTCAAAAATGGAAATGCCCAGTATTATCAGACATGTTATGTTATATACTGTATATCATAAAGAAATATTCACAAACCAAGCTTTAATAACTTATTCCATAACTGCATATCTACAGGAAGTTGTAAACAGGAAGTTACCAACGGTAGCTACAGTAACGCAAGCAGTCTGTTTATTTTGATTTAATGAAGACATGACTATACTGAGTTTCCTTTTATTTGTCATGGTTTTTAAAGGCTTAAATTTGTTGCCCATACAACTGCATTATAAGCTCAGATAGAAGCATCCGTAGAGTGATACAGTAGTTTCTCATCAGTGAGGTTGTGTTATGCAATATTATAAGAAACATTTTAATAACGTCTGGGTAAAGTGAATCATTTAATTGTCATTGAGAACAGGATATCAAACAGTTTATCTTGAAGAATGTATTAATAGGAATTAAAAATAATTGAGGAAACGGTGTGCATGTAAACGCACCCCCTCTAAAGCATGATGTACCTTAACTGTGACCCGAAAGGTGGCCAAAATGTAATTTAACCAACTCCCTCCCTCTCCTTTCTCCTCTCTCCTTGCTCCGTGCTGGCTGCTGCTCCTCCTCTCCTCCAAGGTAAGTCATATATAACCCTCTCACACCTCACAGTGTGCAGTACTCCCCCCCCCCCCCCCACCCATGCCTCCATCCCTGCCGTTAGTTCATGCGTGCCCCACCCCCCAACCCCACCTTACCCTCCTACGTCTCGTGTTTGTTCGCGGCGTGTGTCGTTCCTCTCTTCTTGGCTGGGTGTTGCCCTGCCTACCCACCTACCTGCTGTGGCCAGGTGAGTGTGGCGATAGGTTAAGAGAGAGCCGCTTGTGGTCACAATTCCTGACGCCACCCGTCTCGCCCCTCCCCCCTCCTCTCCCCCCCCCACACAACAGCAGGTCATGGGTCAACCTATACTGCGTGCTGAACAAAGGGGAGTTGGGCTTCTACAAGGATGCCAAGAACACATCCTCACCGTACAACAATGAGCCCCTGCTCAACCTATTGCACTGCAACTGCGACGTCACAAACGGCTACAAGAAGAAAAAGAATGTCTTCACTCTCAAGTGAGGAGCCAGGACATTTTGTCAATTTTGGTGTTAGAAGAGCCACCAGAAACTTGAATTTGGTCTGAGCAATTTGAACTGAATTTGAGTTTTCTAGGGCCGAAATTTACATTAAACTTCTCAAAAGTATTCAGTTTATTCATTCAAAATTCACAAACAAAATCAAATGCTAACAATAACCTTTTGCAGCTGTTTTGTGTGTAGACTCATGTTTTTTTCTGGTTACAGAACAAAGGATGGCAGTGAGTTTTTGTTTCATGCAAAAGATGAGGTAAGATGCTTCTGTATTTATTAAAAACATAAAATTACAAATGTTTACTATACTGTTTGGTAGTGTGTGCAATCATCTAGTAAATAACACTGTTATTGTGCTTTGTTTTTCAAAGTAGGGACCAAGACCCCTGTGTGTTTTAAAAACAAGTTTATATAAAACTTTTAATCTAGTTCTATTGTCTTTAATATATTGTACATACATTTTTAATGGTGTAGTCAAGATTAATGAAAATATCCTAAAAATAAGCCTATATTTTTTGGGGAGTCATAGCTCAAAAAGTTTGAAACCCCTTTTTAGTATTTTTACCTCACAGTTTTGTCTCTCTAGGACGACCTCAAAACATGGGTGACCAACATCACCACCAGTATTTCAGAACACGAGGAGATCACCAAATGGGGACAGCCCCAGCCAACTACCTCATCCACCGACGAGGGCACACGACGCGAAGGCAGCAAAGCCGACCACCGCTCCGAGAGGGGGGGTGAACGCTCTGACCAGGCCGAAAGGGAACGAGAGAGAGAGCATGAGAAGGAGAGAGAGAGGGGGGAGCGGTCAGAGAGATCAGACAAGGGGGAAAAAATGGACGGCAGACGCTCAGAAAAGTCTGGCAAGAAGAAATGAACTGAGCAACGCTGTCGCCGTTTGAAAGAAGCGTGTAATCTCTCCGGTAGGGTTGAGCAGAGGGCTGGAGACATAGACCAATGGTGAGCACCCTTCTCTTTCACTCCGACACTTTGTTTGAGTCGGTTTGTGCTTGGAACGAGAGCGGTTTAGGACTGATCCTGGGTTTTTACTTGACGAACGGGGTCTCTCTTTCTTCCTCTCTGTGTTTCTGGGAGAACACAGAAGTCGACGGCACCTTTGCCTGGGCCACCAGTGGCTGTATCAGATAACTATAGAGAGCTTGTTCTAAGCTCCCCTAGAGCAGCACTAATAAGAGAGAGAAATTTGCTAACTTGAAAGCTGTTATTGAACGCTGGTTGTGTGACATCGTAGCTCATACGGTATGAGATGTATCTGTATGTATTTCTTGTCTGTCCTATCTGTCTGTATGTCAATTAGTTAAGAAATAGGACCCTGTTGTTAAAGCGAATGAAATATTGCCAAAATATTTTACACACAGTAAGATTTTAGTATTTTTTAAGATGTAATTGTTTTTTTGTTAATTTCCCTCACCTTTTTATTCTAACCTTAACTTGGTTCAGGCTCTGCCACGAAAAATTTGTAGAATTGTTATTATTGTTTCATTTGTCTGTTTTTGTTTTTTTATTAATGTGTATTAAGTTATTTATCATTCACTGAAACACTCTGAAAAAGGTATCCATATTTAAGCCAAACGAGGAGATTTCAGAAAAGACTATAGCTTCAATATTTAGATTTTGGCGACATTGCAGGGGGCCAGAAAGAAACCCTGAAAACATTTAACTTATATTAGAAAGTGTGCATCTTATAAACGTGCATCCATGTACCTAGCTTCTAAATCTGGCCTTTAAAGGGGTTAGTATACCTCCTGGATTTAGTCTAGTAGGGAGTCATAGAGTGCCTTGCTCAAGGACACTTCTACAGGGTAAACACTCACAAGGAATCAAACCTGTGAATCAAACCTGTCTGTTCTGAGGACATGATAGGGTGGTTGACCAAGTGACCACTTAAGATGGAACTTCTAAAGACAGACATCTGACATACATATGAAAACAGAGTCTGACCCCTCTAAATTATATTTTACGTTTTCTAAATTTAGTAGGATTATTTCATATAATACATTTAATAAAAAATTATATTTATAATAATATAATGGTCAGTGCTAAGAACTGGTTTTGAGATTTGGTTCTAGTAAAGAAAGATGTAATTAACACCTAATAAATAATATGAGTCACATCTCTGGCTTGGATTAGGTCCTAAACACTAACTTGGAGCATGATAGCTTCTCATGAATGTGACCTTAAGGCTGTAACCAGGAATTGTGTTTTTTGTATTGAAGCGCAATCTAACTTTTGCTAAACTTTTGACTCTGTAGCTTCGTCTCTACTGGTATAATGTATTTTCAAGTTACTCTAGTTTTCAGAATACAATTGTTGTAGTGTTTACATTGTTTTTGTTTAGAAACTGAAATATACGTTAAATTAACTTACAACAATACGTACAACAATAAATCAGTGAATGGAGAATACATTCAACCAGTAGAGACAGCTTTGTAGACAAAGTAGAAATATGTTTTTCAGAAACAACAGAAGTGAATTGCAGATGAATACCTACGATGAACAAGGGCTTCATTTGTGGTAAACTTCAGTGTCTAGTGAAAGCTGCAGAGTCTAGGGTTTAACAGGTTTCATTGCACATTAAAGTAACAGATGAAGACAACAGATATTCTCTTTGATTTATTCACAGAAATTAATATTTTTCTGTGTTATTTAAAGATGTAGTATTAATGTGCGTATGTATACACGCACGCTGCTGCTCTTCGCACCCAGGGTCTCCATAGCTCTCAGGTTATTTATGTTTGTAAGAGTGTGCATAGCGTGTGTTAACCTTGGGTAACATCCTGTCATTTACACATCAGTCTTCCACATCAGATTCACAACCCACACGCGCGCACCCACACAGGACTGCACACTTAGCTTGAAATTTCAACTTATCCTTGAGATTAAACATTATCGTCATTAAGATGTCTGGGTCTGTATCCCTAAAATTAAACGTACAATAAGTAATAGTAGGAAATAATAAAGGAATGAAGGAATCATGTATAAGAAGAATCTTATATCACATATATTTTATCTGACAAGCCCAGCCATGGTGAAAATAAAGATACCTAGTTCACAGTACATTTAATAGCAATATATAATATTGCAGTAAAATGTATCCATGTATGTAAGATAAGAGTTTGCATGTCTTGCTTGAAGAGAAATCACTTGTCAAGAAGAAGCTTCTGTTTTTCAGCACATTTAATCATAATTTTCATGTGTCTCCATGAAAACATCCTTTGTCTCTGTCAAAACACCACATAGACAAAAAACTGCACGGGATGTAAAGACAGAAGTCTTGAAGTAAAATAAAGTAAAGGTTTTGCCATTTCAACTACTGTGGCTGTTCGAGGCCAACTTAATCTATCCCACATACACTGATGATTAAGGCGTGTGAAGGGAACTACCACGTCTGTTCAAGATCATACACTATGCTTTGAGTACGGCTTTGCTTTTATATATATTTCACATTTTACGCATTTTATGCCTCTTACCCGGGCCGGAATGCCAAATCAGTGCAATTCATTACATGCATGTCAACACAAAAAACCAATACAGAGATTAATGGTGATTTTCAATGAGCTAATGATCATGTGTAATGTGACATGGTCGTGAAGAAATCTGTGGGATTGTAAATCTAAAGGCATAAATAAACCCAGCTCAGGGGTTAACCTTTGGTAGGATTAGCATAAAAAATCACCAGTTTATAGAGGAAAATCTTGATGGATTGTACAAATCACAACGAATCTAAACAGATCTAAACAGTATCTGAGGTTAAACTGTGTAGTAATTACTTTACTACAAACTGTGCAGCCTTATCGCTAAAGGTATACACAGTCCATCCGGTGACTTGCTTGGTTAATAACTTTTTCTTGTTAGAAATACAAAATGTATGATTTGAATGATTTTTTAATATTGACGTGGATAATCCCATATAGGTGAAAGTAAAATTCACAGCTAACAACGTGACTAAAGATACAAAAAATTAGGCTTGAAGTTTGGTTCACCAACAATTTAGGAGATAATCTTTTCTTAGTACCAATGGCAAGCTCTCCTCTGTTCATGACAACCTATCAGTATGTCAGTGTAGACAAAATGATCAATAAAATGTCTTTTGTTTCTCATCAATGCATGTACGATTACTGTTTTATTGTCTTAGAAAGTAAATGTATTATTGTTTTCAAGGTTCCGGAGGTTTGGCAGCAGATGAGGGCTCACAGAAATGGTGTTATATGGTGATAAAGAAACACTTTGCATATATTCCACAGATATCAGTTCCAAAGGCAAATTCCAGAGTTGACATTGTCACAGTATGAGTCCTGAAATGCTACTTTAAAACCAATGCTAAGGTAATAGATGAAGGCTTAGTTACACCATTTCAACGAGGCTCTGTGTTCACAATACACAAATCAGAACACAATTGGGGTGTCTACACACAAGGTCTTTGGTCAGATTTTATGTCATATACTCCCATGACATATTGCCAGATGCCATACACTCATTGATCTATAAATATAAGTATTCCCAATGTCGAACTGTTACTGACATGAAGCAAAATTTTATGATTTATCTAGCAATACTACACCAATCAGCCATAACATTATGACCACTGACAGGGGATGTGAATAACACTGATAATCTCGTTATCATGGCACCTGTCAGTGGGTGGGATATATTTGGCAGCAAGTGAACATTTTGTCCTCAAAATTGATGTGTTAGAAGCAAGAAAAATGGGCAAGCGTAAGGATTTGAGCAGTGGTCAGTACCTATCAAAAGTGCTCTAAGGAAGGAAAAGCGGTGAACTGGCGACAGGGTCATTGGCAGCCAAGGCTCATGGATGCTTGTTGGGACCGATCCAACAGACAAGCTACTGTAGCTTAAATTGCTGAAAAACTTAATGCTGGTTCTGATAGAAAGGTGTCAGAACACACAGTGCATCACAGTTTGTTGTGTATGGGGCTTCGTAGCCGCAGACCAGTCAGGGTGCCCATGCTGACCCCTGTCCACTGCCGAAAGCTCCTACAATGGGCATGTAAGCATCAGAACTGGAACACGGAGCAATAGAAGAAGGTGGCCTGGGTTGATGAATCACGCTTTCTTTTACATCACGTGGATGGCCAGGTGCATGTGCGTTGCTTACCTGGGGAACACATGGCACCACCAGGATGCACTATGGGAAGAATGCAAGTTGAGGCATTGTAATGCATTGGGCAATGTTCTGCTGGGAAACCTTGGGTCCAGCCATTCATGTGGATGTTGCTTTGACCTGTCCCACCCAGCTAAGCATTGTTGCAGACCATGTACACCCTTTCATGGAAACATTGTTCCCTGATGGCATTGGCCTCAAAATTCAATCCATCGAGCATCTGTGAGATGTACAAAGAAGTCCACCTTGCAACTTACAGGACTTAAAGGATCTGCTGCTAACGTCTTTGTGCCCGATACCACAGCAACTTCAGAGGTCTAGTGGAGTCCATGCCTCAACGGGTCAGAGTTTTGTTTTGGCGGCAAAAAGGGGACCTACATAACATTAGGCAGGTAGTCATAATGTTATGGCTGATCGATGTATATTCATTACAATATTATCTTACATATGTAATGGAGGCCAGCGGTACAGTGAGGTGCTGAGCTGTGCAGAGTAAACCTCACTCCCCTACACCTTAAAGGACGTGCTAACAACAGATGCTAGTGCAATTGGGGTTTTGCCTCCCTTGCTAACACATCCGCCTCCCACACCAGGTTCGAGTCCGGTGCGGGACTCGACCGGTTACACATACAAGGTATGGACTCACTTCTACTATGTCTGTCTACTGATACTTTTATATAATATAAAGATATATTTATACCTATGCCATTATACTCCTATTATATACCCTAAAGAGTAGTATGATTGGCATTGTGATCTACAGTTTCCTAGACAGGCTGGGAACCCTTAAAAAAGATGAGCAAAAAGGGCTATGAAATGATTGTGATGATGATATTCATCAGCCTGAATTTTTACCTCACTGAAAGCATTGATTTCTCTCATATTTGTATAAAAAACACCTTTCACAATTAGTGGCACCCTTGTATGTATTCCCATTCAGGAGTCTTTAGGAACTCCTAAGTGGTCATCCATGACTTCCTGTTTCACTGAGGTATAAATATGAGTCGTTTTGGTCAACCAATATAAGATAAAAGATTGTAGACCTTCAAAAATCAAGCAATGGCTATGAAAAACTAGCTTCACACCTGTGTAGTATATTTAGGGGATTACACAACACTTTATTATATAATGAATGAATTTGGACTAAACTACCAAATTATACCTGATAACCAGATAACTCCGGAAACATTTAACAACACAATTATGATTAATTAATAATTGGAAATGATTAAATAATCAAATCGATAATTTTAATCAGTCAATATCAATATGACATTGTTGTACAAGAGGAGGAATCGTTATCTGATACATAAACAGCAGATAAATTCTTCTTTGAAAGATAACAGTTTATAACACACTGCAATAAAGCCTACATTCAATATGAAATGCATCAAGTAACACATCAGCACATAGGCTACTGTAGAAAGCTTGTCCATTGAGGAATAAATACACATAAATTTAACAGGTTAATCTGTTATACTTGACAATATTACTATTTTAACACTGACGTCACAAAATCATCTCTCCATGTCTAAATACCGACAAAACCCCCTATCACAATTGAAAATAACTGTAAGGATGTCATAATTTAAGAAAGGGAGTTGTCAATGACATCACGCAAGAAGGGTTTTTGCGGTGACGGAGCGGAGGTATTTAAATTTTCGCTACTACTTCTATTTTGACTAAGTAGTAAATAAAATGTTTTTCTGCTTTAAATCCTTTCCGTTATATTTACTACAAGCCACTGGTCAGCTTGTCTACGTAGTACTAGTATTTCATTGTAGCAACATTATCATCATTTTAAAGCTATTACGGCTAATGGGAGTATCTGTTTATAGGCTACATATTTTATACCATAACAAGAGTAGGCTATACCCTCTCATCGGTAGAATTAGTTTCTCTGGGACAGATAGAACTAATAGAGCTGATCCACTGGCTGTCAGCAGCAAATACCGGTAGGCTACTGGCAAACGAAATGCTCCCGTTAAAAGGAATCCAATAATTCTTATACCATTGGATTGATTATTTCCCTTGTAAATGGTGCCACATTTGTAAGGAACATGCATTTGTATTGTCAGAGAAGATGTGGCAAATTTCTCATTGGCGCAACCCACATACTCAGCTCTGCTGCTCATCCCACAAATGCATGTTCCTTGCAAATGTGGCACCATTTAAAAGGGAAATAATCATGATTTCCAATGGTATAACATAAGCATTGTTACAACAAAGTAATAATCTACCAAACACAAATTTCATTACTTTTTGTGCATAGTTTAGTTGGTAAACAATGAAAACTACATAGCAAAAGAAAGAACTGGTAAAGAGCTATCATTCTGTCCTGTCTATAACTATATACAAAGTGTCAGGGACATGGCTAACAAAAGGCAGGTTAATAGTAATCATGTTCTTGAAGGGCAGGGACATGCACCACTGGGGCTTGAACCCACGACCTACTGACTGGGAGTCCAACACCTAGACTACTAGACTATCCTGCCCCCCTTCTCAAGTTATCTTCTGATGTTTCTCCCCTTGCTTCTGGTATATCCCCGCCAGGTTCTACATGCTCTACACACTGTCAGCTTCATGGACATCACCGTTGTCCATACAGATGTTAGGATGGCACAACAGGCGATGACCTCGGCATAAAATACTGGGCTGACTTCAAGGGCCAACAGGTCTTCATCATTCCAAATGACCTCTCATTGATGTTACGGCCTGGGACAGCTTACTGTTGAATGTTATGAAATGTGCTTTTATGTTTTGTGGGATTTGAAATGTCCCAAGACAGGAGTCAGCAATAAGGGTGGGGAGGCCGCAGCAGCATCATGTGCCAGAGCCAGTAAATGAAAATGAGGATCTATTTGTAGGTCAGCAATTGACCGGCATGAGAGACAAAGGTCAGGGATGATGGGGACACTGGTATTGACGTGGCAATAAGATTGGATTCATTCTCTCGAGTGTAAATAGAGATTGACTTGTACAATCAAATATATATAGTATATCCTGATTTTCTTTCTCTTCACCCTGCCGTAAACTGTTATTGTGTGTGACAAAATGTACTAAATATTTTATATTGTTGATAATGGATAATGAAAATGTTTAGCTTTTTTATAAGCAATTTTTATGTAAATTGTAATAAGAAAAAGAGCCATATTATGAAATGGGTGCCATTTGGGTCCGACATTTGATGAGATGCATAAGGCACAAGAAATGTCCCAAAGTGTCTTTCCAAAGCTTAAAGCTAATAATTCAGGTGTTCTTGTTAACATGATTGTGGTACACAAGCACTTTCCACACCGAAGTACCCACACAACGGCTCCCACGTCCTTGTTCCGCCAGCCCTAGGGTTAGGGCTCCCTGGCGTCTCTCTCCTGAGCTGTGTTCACTTGCTTAAAAGGGAGACAGGTGATTAATAATTATAGCACATTGCCAATTTACATGTCCGTATTGACCAACATGACATTTGCATCTAAAATTTCACCAAATAATTATATATTTTTATCAAACATTTATTAGGATTATATGTGTGTCCCTGTTTACATAAGATATATTATTTGTTGCTTTTTCATTTAAGGCAGGGTCCGTCAAGCTCAAACCAACCACCCCGTCATGCAATATAGATAACAAAACTGTTTTATATTTAAAAAAATTATTATATTAATGCAAAGAAAATTAGGTTTCAAATTGAATACATGTATGCTAGGTCAGGAACTTGACCACATGGAGACCTGCGGCAATTTAAGGACCCTGTCACATGTTTTATTGTGACGGGGTGATTCTTCTTGTGTAAAATTAAGAATGTATTTTACATGTTTCTAAGGTTAATCACTTCATTTTCTATTAAATTAACCCTGCATCTCACTCACTCACTCACTGTCACTCTCTCACTATCTCTTTCACTAACTCACTCTCTCACTATCTGTCACTCACTCACTCTCACTATCTCTTTCACTCACTCACTCACTTACTCACTCACTATCTCTTTTACTCACTCACTACCTGTCAATCACTCACTCCCTTTCTGTTTTTAAGGAATAATGTTACATTTCACAACATTTTCAGATAGATCTGTCTCCATCATGGCACCATTAAGTGCTGCTGAGATACAACGGTGATGCTGTGCACGTCGGGATGCTGATCCTGAGAGGAGGCAAAAATATGTAGAAAGTGAGCGTCAGAGATGGAGACAAGATGTAGATCAAGGAAAAAAGAAGGATTAGTGTTCTAAGCGAGCGAGGGAAGCGTCAGCTGCGTAAAAAACCGAGGAAGAAGAACAAGAAGAGAAAAGAGAAAGCAGAGGCTAGGAAGCACAGTCTGGACACCTTTCTTTTTTTCGGAGTCCAGATTCTGTCCAACAGTCACAGCAGCAGTCAGGATCTTCAAGGTCAGGGTGGGGTGCGGTTAGGATAGGAAAATAAATGGACACATGTAAATAAGAAGTTGATGAGTAATTATTTTACATATGGTATACATGACTGACTCTCTAAGTTACCAGTTGATTTTTGTTTGTTTCAGGTAGCATGAAGGAAGGAATTTCCAGGCAGAACAGGGATACACTAAAGAGAACTGTGATGGCAGAAAATGGTCTTCTTTAAGTATTTTAGTATGTTTAGCTATCATGGTAGGAATACTTGACTCTCTCTG
>JAODLI010051952.1:0-16326 GCA_027575585.1 Percopsis omiscomaycus | reverse complement strand
CAGAAAAGGATCGCTAGATGGCGTGAGAGAGCTAAAACTACGATGACCACTAAGCCGGGCGAGTGTGATCCCTGACAACAATATTCAATTTTTTGGAAAATGGATGTTAGATTAAAAAAAAAATCCAGTTTATCATGCCGAATGCGAGTGTTTTTTTTTTATAGGTGTTAAAGCTATGAGTGAAGGAATGGTTTAACAAAGCTTCAATATCGCTTTAAGTTCATTTTCAGTGAGGTCAGTCTTCAAATGTTAAAATGTATTTTAATGTCTCATGCCATGTCTGTCTGTCCCCCCCCCCCCATCCTCAGATGGCGTAAAGTTAGTGCTTATCCAGGGGGACATCACCGACTACCCCAGCGTATTGAAGGCTTCCCATGGGGCCCACACGGTCATTCACACGGCCAGCCTGGTGGACGTTTGGCACAGAGTCCCAGAAAAGGTCATCAACGCTGTCAACGTTCAAGGTGAGCTATCCGTGACGAGAGCAAGGGAATTAGCTGTGGAAACAGGAATCGAAGGGGGGGGGTGGGAAGGGATTCTGGCAAACGATACAGGGACAAGTGTTTGGGGCGGTTTACTTTCGAAATTATGTTTAATAGGAAAGGAACACAGGAAACCAACTCACAATTAGAGCACGGCTCCGTTTTTTTATTGGAGGATGTTAACTGTGGTGTGGTCTGCTAGTCCTGGGTGAAGTCCTTGGGCGGCAGAAGCAACTTCCAAAGCATCACATTTCAACGGCCTTGTTGGAATGTCTATAATGCCAATAATAGAATATTATTCCCTATGCTCCCATTCATTTGTGCTTTTACTGCAGATTCATGAAAACACCCTTCTTCCCTTCCGTCTAAGAAGAAAGACTGTTTAATGTTTATACGAAGGCCTGTAATTGTGTTCGAACTAGCCTGGGAAGGTTGTGCTTAAACATGTACCTGTATAATAACCAAAAGAGAACCATTTACATTTGCAAACAGGGTCTAATCCACTTCAATCTAGAAGTTAGCATTTAGCATGTATTTGGTTGTGTGCCTATTCAAATTAGACATATTACTTAAAATTGTTTTTTGGAAGTGGTGTAGCTATACTATGCAGTATTTATATCTAAATACTATGGTATTATAATCCCACTGATACATTATAATAAATACTGAAATTCCTCCTTAAATAGTTATGTGGTTACAATAACTTAGTCATAATGGTCCAATTATTAGACAACGCTAGCCAATGTTTATCCCCATGGCAATTTTCTTATGCTATGAAAAGGCACCTTTGGCAAAACCTTCTCCATTGTGATTTGTAGTAGTGTACAACTGAGTTGGCAAGAACCTAGTTGCCTTTATTTGGTACATAACTATTCTGTTATTTCGATTATTTTGTGTTGTAACTTTTTACATGCTGCTTTACTCGGCCAAAAGAGTCTCCTAATCTCCGTTTAGTTTTTTCAGGTTAAATCAAATAAAGCTTAGATGAGACTATTCCATGCATAATTCATATCAGACAAATCTATTGCATCTAATGAAAGCAAGCAGTAACACAGAAATCCCCCACTTTGTGTTGCCAGACCAGATGTTGCTTATCATAGTCTTCTTGAAACGTTGTTTCCTCCTGTTTTGTTTTTATATTACCATCCGACTCCAAACGCAACTGAAGGCTCCCTGTCTCGAGGTTTGGGTATTCTAGTACCTGATCAATAACGTCTATTACCCTGACTTCTCATAACATGTTTTTAGGAACCGAGAATGTGGTCAGGGCCTGTGTGGAGAGTGGGATTAAGTATCTGGTCTACACGAGCAGCATGGAAGTGATTGGACCAAACATCAGAGGAGACCCATTCATCAGGTAACGTGTCCTGTTAATGTGTTAACCGTACTTGCGTACAGTGCAGTGGTTTGTGAACCCTGCAATTATCTGGATTATACACACAACATTTTTTCATGTCTTATTAAAAACATTGCTGTGAAATATGTGAAGTATTTAGTATCTGGTAGAACCAAATGTAGCAGATGTTTAGCCCACAGTAAGAGAGGTAAGAGCTCCTAGAATTTTCGTCTTTCTTCATATAAACGCTTGTTGTTCTTCTAATTTCTCTTTGCACCTAACCACATCAGGTTAGTAGTTATCTTCTGTTTCCAGATGGTGTTTGTGAATACAAGATTTCTACTGTGACCTCTGTTAGCTTTCTTTATCTTCCTCACTCTTCAATGTACATTTTCAGAGACAATATAGAAGAGACATAACTTCAAGAATTCTGAATAGAACTCTATGGGAGATGTAACGCCAAAGATGGCCTAACGGGAAACCTATTAAGCCAATCGTGTATTTGCACTGACCTTGCACATGTGTAGTAGAAGTATAATCTGTGCGAAAAAATCTTTTTAAAACTTATTTTGGGGCAAAGTTATCAAATTTAGACCTTATATGATGCATTTTTGCAGTCCCTTACATGCCTACACTAACCCATAAGCTGTGGGCATCACCGTTAGGGACACTTTGTGACTGAAAATGTCCATGTGGTGGAAATCAGCATTGTAAAAATGTGGGTTTGGTGCTGCCTAGACACACGTGTTTGTGTGTGTGTCATGTAAATAATAAGTTCAAGCTCTTTGCATGACGCTTGTTTTTCAAGGTATTTGTGTTTGACAAACCACGGTTAAGTGTATATATCACAGGGGCAAAACAAAACGGACTTCATGACCCTTGATGTCCAGCCCTTTCCAGACCCTTGATCTCCAGCCAGGCACGCACGGAAATCATTAGCATGTGTCTGTCTGTTTGTCTGTCACCACGCTTCCAGATGCAGCCATGACTCAGACTGTCCAGACGACACGGAGAGCATCTAAAACGGAAACAGAATTATTTCCTTCACCATTTCTACCTCATGTTTCTCTTTCTCTCCCTCCTTCCTTCTCTGTCATTCTTTCAGTCTTTCACCCTACTTTCCTCTGTCCAGCTTTATGCGCCATTAATGTTTCTTCAATATTTATGTTGTCTCAATGGACCATCTGGTTTGATGAAAATAACATTCCATGCATGAATGCGGCATGACCTCAGATAAAAACAAAATACCTCCTCCTTTCCATCTCAACTTACTCCATTACTTACTTCCATTTTCTCTATCCTGAACAGGGGGAATGAAGATACACCCTACCCAGTTCTTCACAACATGCCTTACCCCAAGAGCAAGGCTGAGGCTGAAAGAATTGTGCTTGAAGCCAATGGCACCAAGGTACTTTTACACATTTGGTTTTATACAGAAAGCAGTTTTCCCCCTGAGGTAGGTAGCCTCCCTTTGGTGCCTAACCAGCCATTAGAGGCAAATGTGTGCATGGCAGGGCTACATGCTGTTTCAGTGGATGACATTCTCTACCGGTTGCTGACAATGCCATGAGCCCCTAAGCTATGTAACAGTCAGGAGTTGCTACATGTTGAAGATAAAGCTAAGGTACTGTAATAAGCCCACTATGAGTTGGGGCTTATTGTCTGCTTTGTGCCAGACTGCACCAGTCGGCTGATGGTGAAAAGTGAGAGCCAGAGAGCCAGCACTGCCCAGGAGTCAGTGACCACTCATAGCTGTGTGATGAGACCACCTCCTCGGTCAGAGGCCACTTGTATCCCAACCCAGCAGAGACGGTGGGATCCTATCCTGGTTTAAAATGCACTTGAATACGGTATATATTCAAACTGACGTGGAGATAAAGAAGGCCTAAAATCAGCATAAACAGTGTCACGGTATGGTAATCATGTGTCTGCAGTGTATTAATTTATGTTTGTCTATCTATGCTGTATCATATCTTATTAATAAAGTACTGAAGGCCAGACATAACGTCAGCATTATTTCTGACGGAGGCACTGTAATACCTCCGTTTAGGGGCAACGGGTCTGGGTGATGCTTGGGCGATCACGGTTCAGAGCTGCAATCCTTTGCCTGAACAGGAACACTGTCATTCTTCATTTTTGACAGTGACAAATTACAGAGTAGGAAGAGAGTTGCACATGGCAACAGAACTATGCAGTGTAGAGCTCCCATGTGCATATATCTGGTGGTACTCCACCCCTTTAAAACCCCTGTAATGGAATTTTGATTTGACCTACATACAATTCTGTGTTAAACAATTCTATAGGATTAGACAGCTGTTTTTCTAAGCACACACACAGCATATGGGCAGTGTCTGTGAGGGGGTTGGTACTTCCCTTTGAACCTAAATTCCCCCTCACCCCAGTCTCTGTTTTTACTATCTCCTGTTGATAAGGGTGTGCCTTAAGAAGAATGTTTCTTTTCATTTGCCAGTATGACCTTCCATCTCTAGAAGGTGGGACACTTCACAGACAGGCTTGAAACGCTGTGTGAACTCTCTCCATTTCTTGCAAGATTTTACAATTAAAATTACAAAGACCATATTTTCTCTTGTTCCAATGTGGTATATTATTCATTTTCCATAACAACCCCCCTTAGTCCAAGCTTGGAAATAGGAGCCCCCCCCCCTCCCATATGTGTCCCCTGTTGACGTTTCCTGGCGTTTCTTCCCAGATAAAGGGAGGGTCCTGCTTGTACACCTGCTCCCTGAGGCCTACGGGGATCTACGGGGAGCAGCACCAGCTGATGAGGGAATTCTACAACAAAGGGGTGCAGGCGGGAGGCTGGATCATTCGGGGAGTCCCCCGAGACACCGAACACGGGCGGGTCTATGTCGGTGAGCCAAAAAGAAATATGTTGCCTAGCAACTAATCATCATAACTACAAAGAATGTGTTGGGACTGGAGCTAGACCAGGGGTCTCCAACCCTATGTAATTACATATAACATTTTTGTTCAACCATTTTAAAATTTACATTTACATTTACATCGGTTTTGTGCATTTTTAATCATTTTGGTTTTCGGCTAATCTCATGGGGACAACAATCAATTGTTTACCAATTATTCACCATATTTTAGTATTAAAACACAACATTAGGTTAATGCTGTTGATGAATGATGCAATGGTAGTAGAGAAAGGTTGGCTCACATTGCCAGCCTCTGTTGTCTTCAGGGGCAGGACTCTCAGGTGTTCCTCTCCCGGTGGAAAAGTCATTGAGCGCCAACGCTATAGTTTGGCTAACTACCACAGAATGAATGGGAGGGGGAGTCGGCTGGACGGAGGCTAAACTTTGACCCGGCAACGATTTGTAAATTATTACAAATATTAAATGAATGTTATATCAATTTGAAAGTAGTTCTCTTCTACATGTAAACAAGTATTTAAAAAAAACAACAACAAAAAAGAGGAGGTTTTTAGCAGAGAGTAAAAGTCCTGCCAGGTTTCTCTTCTGCTTCTTCACTTAACCAGCTGACTTCAATATCAGGGTAATTGAAGTCAGCTGGTTAAGTGAAGAAGCAGAACTTTTACTCTCTGAAGTCGGACTTTTCCACCTCTGGTTTTCGGGAACGTGCTCTGCATGTGACTCACAGGCTCTCCGAGGGTTACCCCGGGCTAGGCTATCCCCACCTTTTTTATTTGCATTATTTTAACCCTTTGGTAACGTGCATTGTTAATGTCTCATAAAAGCTATTATTTCTACATCATTACATCATTACATCACAAATGCAGCCGTAATTTGGCTGTATCCTCCACAGCCATGTATTTGCATAACACAATGACGTATCAACGACATCTATATTTCCCCTCTTGCCATAGGCAACGTGGCCTGGATGCACCTGCTGGCAGCCCGTGCTCTGAGAGAGCGGCCGCACGTTGTCGGCGGCGAGGCCTACTATTGTTACGACGACTCGCCCTACAAGAGCTACGAGGACTTCAACATGCTGTTTCTGTCCGTGTTCAGCTTCCGTAGCATCCATGTGCCGCTGGTGGTGCTGTGGTTCCTGGCGTGCTTCAACGACCTGCTGCGCTGGTTACTGAAGCCGGTGTCCCACTACACGCCGCTGCTCAACCGCTACACGTTAGCCATCGCCAGCACCTCCTTCACCGTGAGCTCGGATAAGGCGCTGCGTCACTTTGAGTACCGCCCGCTGTACAGCTGGGATCAGTGTCGAGCACGAACGCAGAAATGGGTCAACACCTTCCCCCTAGACACCGATAAAGTCTCCTGATATGGAGACTTCGCACCTCCCCACCTGGGGGACCAATCAGCTTAATAGGCCAATAGGCAGGATAGCCCTAGTGGTTTAGTGATCTACCCAAAAGCAGTGCCTTCTTATACAATTATTGTATAAGGAGCTCCCACCATCCACAGTATTAGAAGTATAGACATTATTCTTGCTATTTAGCTTAGCTATTAACACAAAATAATATCATGAGAGGTTTATATGACTTGATTTTTATGATTTTACATTAATTTACATAACAATATGTAGATTTCTTCATATTGTAATGTTTATAGCAGATGTTATATAGCAAATGTGTATACTACTTAAATTGCCGTAAATAGTCAATATAATTATAAATATAATTTTGTATGTATTTATTTAATTGAAAATAAATGTGATATAATATATTCACCATTGTACTTCTATATTTACTTTTTTACAACACACCCCAATACATTAAACTGACATTTCCATTACTGATATGGTCACATATTCATGAGTAATCTCATGGATGGAATACTTACTTGGTCCACTGGCCTGTGATGCTATGTTCTTAAAATAAACTTAATGAATATGCTCCCTGAACATTTCCACATAAGAGATTTACAATAGAGATTAGCTTCTACCATAGGGTTTTTGTTGTTGTAACTCTTGTGGAACAATGTGGTTCCACTAATCTAATCTGGGGATAGCCAAAACAGAAACTAATTGGTTTGGAGTTATAGGAGATCCCTTGCAATACAGTTCAACTTGTGTGGGTGTCCCCCAGAGTCCATGGCAATAAAATATTTATACTTGGTTGTTACGTATAAAACCCAGATGAGTCATGAAGGCGTGGCTATTTTCCACAAATCGAGACTCAAGGATGTTAGAAGTGGCAGATACAGAACCTAATGACTGGGCCTGGAAAAATCTGGATGGGCCTGAGTTTTTTTTTTTAAATAGATGTATACACACATCTACTGTTGACTCCGGACAACTGTTACATCTTGAGTGATGTTCCTGGAATCATCGGGTCTTTCAGCATCATACATCCTCCTCCAGGTGTCCCAGCCGGGGCTTATTAGAAACGCATCCGAGCACACTCCATTAGCTTTTCGAGCCCCTGACTGACTGACTTAATATTAATAAATAAATAATAATCTAGCAATGATTAGAAAATAAATCTCCATCGGTGTGTCTTTTTTTAGGGCTTTAACAATGTGGTCACACTATCTAATCTATCCTGGGGATAGCAACACAAAAGAGTTGATATTATAGGAGTTCCCTTGCAATAAAGGGTGTCCCCCTGATATCATGGCAACCCTCAAAATATTTATACTTGGTTGTTACATGTGAATCCAGAATGAGTCATGAAGGCGTGGCAATTTTCCAAGTTTCCACAAAATTGTAACATTTGTAATACAATATAATATACAGTACTGTGTAAAAGTTTTAGGCCGGTGTGAAAAGGTATGACATTTTGGCTGCAAGCCTTCCATGAAGACCACTTCTCACAAGACTTCTCGGGACAGTGGATGGGTGTACCAGGGTCCCACTGTTTTCTGCCCGTTCTGAGCTGATGGCACTGCTGGACATCTTCCTATTGTGAAGGGAAGTGAGCATGATGCTTCTTTCATCTGCTGTCAAGTTTCCTTGGCCGACCACTGCGTCTACGGTCGCCAATGTTGCCCGTTTCTTTGTGCTTCTTCAAAGGAGCTTGGACAGCGCATCTGGAAACCCGTGTCTCCCTTAAAACGTCTGCCTGGGAGAGACCTTGCTGATGCAGTATAACTACCTTGTGTATTGCTGCTGTGCCCAGTCTTGCCATGGTGTCTGACCTCACCTTGTTAGCCACGTTTGGCTGTTCCTCGCCCAGTTGTATTCCTTCTACACAGCAGATTCTGTTTCAGTTAATGATTGTGTTTCAACTTACATATTAAATGGATGATCGTTAGCAGCCTATCAGTTACAGCAGTTTTAACTGAACATGTAGCCTAGCCTATCATTTAACGTCCATCTCGCCGCTTCAGTTCTTTTTTTTCTGCTCCTCCTTTTCCTTTTTACATTTACTTGTCATTCTCACTGGCCATCTCAATGCTGTCCGCTACTTTTGCATTAGTAATAAGTCTATGTTAATGCATATTAACTAACTTGGTTCTGATTGGCCAGTTAGCCCAGTCCCCGAACACAGACGCAGCACGCTCGGACGCTCACCCCTAATGGAAGGGCTGGTAAACAGACAGACAGGCCCGGTAAAAATACTTTGTTTTTTGTCCCGGTATGCCCACTAGCCAGTACAGCACTGGTTACTTGCAATTGAGCCTTGTTCTCGCCAAGACATAAGTCCAACTAAGTCTTGATTACTGTTAAAAAAAATAGTGTTTTGCTATATGGAAATAGTCTATCAGTTTGTGAATGAATGCATTATCTAAATTCCAGCCTGTTATAAACTTACAGACAGTTATGTGATTGGTCGCTCTGCCCCGCTTAAAGATGGCGCCTATTTGCTATTACTGAATTGGCCAAATGCTGCGTCTGGTGGTAATTGTAGTAAATTACGCCATCTAGTGGCAACATACAGAGATTGCAGGGAAGTATTGCACTGCGGGGTACATTTTGCAAACCAGATACATTACACACGTGTGCTCTTGTGGTAAATCGAGAGATTCATGGAGTGTCAAGTGTATCATTAATTTGATAAATACCTTTTAGTTAGCAATTGAGTTAACCGGGGAAGCTCTTGACAGATAGGCTACCCGTGTGGTCCGATGACACTGACAAGAACGCGCACGTAACGTTAGCTGTCACTATAGGAAATGCAGGCGGCAGGAGTTGGTGCTGCTCAAGCCGCTAGACCTGGTATATATTTAAGAACAAAGAGTGACCCGCTGGTCTCAAAATGAAGAAAGCATCTTAAAACACGCGACTTGAGTTAGGTGGGAATGGTCGCATCAACTTGGAGACTTCGGCGAATGACCAAAACATTTAGCTTTTCTGGCTCCCCAGGCTAACAACAGAGCAGCAACCGTTAGCAGTGAGGTTGGTTGGGAAGCTAACATAAGCTTACCTAGCTTAGCTGGCTAGTAACTTAACTAGCTAGCCTGCCAGTTGGTTGTGGGACGTTTTCTGCTCTTAGCCGTCGTCCGGGGTTCCGTTGTCCCTACAGGACAGTCTCTGTTTGTGGTGTTTTTTTTTTTTTTGTCTAACTGAGGAGTCTACGGAGCCGGAGCTGTGGGGGGCCCGCGGACAGGAACCTCCTGGCGGTCCAGGCGGACGAAACACGCAGACACGCGGGCTGTGGGTGAGTTCACTGACCGGGTTCAAGTTGGGGTTCTTTCGAGGGAGCGGCCGGGCAAGGCCGTGGTCTCGACTTTGCCGCGGCCTGGCCGGAGAGGGTGTTAACTGTTAGTTAACCATATATATCTCTACTGTGTGCCGAATCGGGAAGTTGCTTTGAGGTAGAGGCCTCTTGAAAGAATAGGACAATAAGTGTGAGTTGTTGAGGCTCATGTTAGCTGCTAGCAGGTGCGCGTTAGCTGTGTGCGTTTCAGCCTGCCTTATCAGCAACATGATGAAGCCCCGTGTTTGTTATGTGTTTTTAATGCATGTATTCCTCTATAGAATAAAGGAAAGAACAGAAGCGTTGTCAACTGTGACGCTTGGTGATTGTTGTAGGCACTGCACAGCCTGAAAATGATAGAGATAGGGCGAAAAGGAGCACTCACTTTTGGCTTTTAGATGAACGATGTTTTGTATTGTGTATTAAAGCGAGGCTTAGCGTTTGAGCGTATTTTAAATGCAAACATTTTATATGTATTTGTTAAGTTGATTTTATTCATTAGTTTTGTATGTTTCACTACACCATCGCCTAAGAATGTCCAGGATTTGGAAAGGCCAACTTAATGTGTTGCTTCCCTTTTTTTTTTTCTTCTTTTTCTTTTTTTAAATAGTCAATTACTATTTTTTTCCCAGAGGCTTTTATCCAAAGTGACTTACAGTGAGTACAATGACATGTATTAAGGAGCTGATAGGGGTTGGGCATCTAACCACTAGACTGTCCTGCCCCCATGCATTAATGTGTCTCCACGTTGGATTACTTGAAGGAGGACGGCAAAATTGATTTAGGCCTCAGTGCAGTTTACAGTGTCTGTGTGTTTTGTTGCCTTGTGGACAAGACTTCTTTAAAATGTGACTGCTGAGATGATGATTACTATTTTATAGTAGTAATATTAAATCAGTTATAGGTACTTTTGGTAAAGACGAGGAGAAGTGCTGTTGTTACGGCAGACTTTCTTCTGGCAAGCCATGCAAATGGTGGCATGGTGGTCGTTTTTGACACCTGAGCCTCTTTGGCACATCGGTCACGGTGCATTGTCAGCATATTTGCCTTAAGCATTTTACTGTTGAGCAGACTTTTAGCCCATTTAGACAGACCTTTTCAATATTTAGTTTACACCCGCGGTCTGGCGAGCCGTGACTGGAGAAGGTTTGTTGTGACGTCAGTTCAGTCACCTGAACTAAAGCGGTCGCTGCATGGAAAAGCTGTAGCCCTGTGAAAGACAAATGGGCGTGGATGTCACTATCCAGTAGGTAGAAATACTGACTTTTCCATGAACATTAATTTCCTCATGCACGTGGATTGTTTCAAGTTCCCATGTCGGTCGCCCTTCCAGACAGTTTTTATAGAAATGTTGGAGATATTTACGTTTTCAAATCGCCGTAGCAGGTCCATGGAGAACGTTTTCGATCTACAACATTTTTATACCAACAACCTTTTTATACCAACCTTCCCCATGTTCATGTATGTCTGTGTGGAAAGACATGATTCAAGGTTCTATAGACGACATTTTAAAATCACAAAAATGTAAAGACCTAAAAACCAATCAAGAAAATATTACATTTTGTTATTCCATAACCTTCTGATTAATCTGTTTTAACACATCAATGTGCTATCTAATCAATAGACAATGTTTGGGTTTTATAAAGATGTGGTAAACAAGTGCTACAGTAACTCAAGTGAAAGGAGAAAGTTTGCAAAGGAATTGAGTTGTTTTGCAAAATGACTTTCAAAAGCTATGTCAACTGTTTTGAGAGCATCAGTTTGTAGATCTGTGTCACATCAATAAGGGGGAAAAATTTTTAGATTTTTATCAACTTCTTTTTATAAAATCAAGCTGATAAACCACATACAAACTTCCATGCCCATAATGCGCACACACACACGTGTAGCAACGTTGTCTGTTGCCAACAACAACACAATTGACCCCTATCTTGTATGTGTCTAGGAACTATCAGAGTGGGACCATGGCTGAAATCTTAACCCCATCACCTCCCGCGCTGGGTGACTCTCACCTGTCTCCCTCCATCCCTCCACCCTCAGCGGTCTTCTCTGCCCCCAGCAGCACGGCCCCACAGCTCAGTCCCAAGTTCTCTCTCTATAAAGACAAAGCCTTGGTCGGCACTGCTCCCGCACCACCATCTACCCAGAAGCCCGCTCAAGACCCGCCTCCGGCTCCCGCCGAAACACTTACAACCGGGGACGGTGCTGAAGGTCCCGCCCGCCAACCGGCGGACGGCATTGTGGCGGGGGCGTACAGGGAGGGTCTCAAACAGCAGAATGAGGTCCCATCGTGTGAGGTAATCCCCCTGACTGCCACATGCGAGACCCCCGCTCAGCTGAGCGAGTCCTCAGGTCGAGCATCAACCCAGCAGGCACCCACTTCCCCGGGTCTTAATCCCGCTCCTAATCTCTACCCGAGTGTGTGTGTCACCCTCAACCCTAATCCAATGGCTGCTGCTGATGGCGATCAGTTTCCAGGGAGCCAACAGCGAACCACGACCGCCACAGAAACCCCACCGGCCCTGCCAGCGCCGGCAGAAGCCATAGGATGTGATCCACAGCCGCCGCAAGTTCATGTCCCCCCGCCACAGCCTCCCACTCCGCCCCCCAAACCTGACAGTCCCTCCGGAGCATGGAGCGGGCCGCCCAGCCCGCCACCCAAACCGGGGCCCCCGAGTCCCTCCTTACCCATAATCCATGAGCCAGCTTCTCCCCTCGCTCTGCCCCCGCACAACCCCAACCCCCGGCCAGCCTTCGACAGCCTCAGCTACCTGGAGTCGGCCAGCATGATGTCCGGGACTCTGGAGTCTCTTTCCGGGCTGGGGGAGGATGGGAGCTCCCTGGGCTCGGACTCCGAGATCAACGGGCTGTCCGTCAGACGCACCGACAAATACGGCTTCCTGGGTGGGACTCAGTTCAGCGAAAGTGGGTGCGTATAAGGGTTGTCTTGATAACGCGTCATGTACTCTGCTATTGCTATTCTCCCCCACCCCCCCTGATTTCCTACTTGCACAACTGATAGTGGCCTCCTTCTAAGGGTCCTTCAGTTTTTCCCCTATGAAGACATTCCCGGATGGTTGTCCCTGTCCAATTGAGAGATCAGTCTTAAGACAGGTGTCCCTCAATTTACTGCACTTAAGAGCAATAGAATAATGTTTCCATCGCCCCACCTGTGTCCATGAGTGTCAGGCATGTGTATTTATGTGGATCCTGTATGTCCTTCACAGCCACATAGCTGAAATCCACATTACAACATTGCATTGTTAGAATGAACGGGAACTCGCACCAAAGGTCTCATGCCAAGGCAACCTTACATTACAGACGGGCGCCATTCCTTGAGTCATTATTGTTACCCGCCCAGCGCCTATCTTCCTATTAATCAGCCGCGTTTCCTCAATTCTCTTCAGCTCTGGTGTCCGTCTGGCGTACAGTGCTCTTCCTCTTTCTCTCTCTCTTCCTCTCTCTCTCTCTCTCTCTCCCCCCCTCCCACACACCTCAGCCTTTCCATCTCGTACGCTCGGCACACATCTCTGCCCTCTGTCTGCTCTTGCTGTGACTGAGAGTGCTGAGAGCGCCTCTGTGACTCAATGCGTACTGGCGCTGTGTCTCACTCCCATGTTTTTCTTTTCCTGCTTCACCAGACTAATTGCTCCTCCGCCATTGAATAATTTAAATGTGTATTGATTTGATTTTTATTTTTTTCTCCCCCCCCCCCTTCCCCCCTCTCCCTAGATCACAATTCGACACGATGTAAGCGTTCGTTTACTCTATCCTAGATGGTTAAAGTATGTGTCGATGTTGCACACGGGGGGCGTAAAGCTCCTGACATCTGGGGGTGTTTTATATGTTGAGGCAGTGAAATGGAAAGGCGACACTTGCCTGTTTGTTGGTGACATAACGGGGCCCTATCCCCCCGCCTCTTACAGGGAAAAGGAAATTCGCGTGGAAGTGGCCCGACAGCGAGAGATGAAGTGGCTGGAGATGTTCAAGATTTGGGACAAATGGGTGAAGCATCAGTTCCCCAAGGTATTTCACACGGCCCACAGTTGGTCTGCAGGATTAGTGGGGGTGCTCGCACGGGGCAATCTCCGTCAGCGCTGACTCGTGTGTTTCTGCGCCGCGCGTCTTCACCTGTCCGTTGTGTGTGTGTGTGTGTGTGTGCGCTTGTGCGTCCCAGGTGAAGGTGCGTTGTAGGAAGGGGATCCCGTCGTCCCTCAGGGCCAGAGCCTGGCAGCTGCTGTCCAGCAGCGAGGAGCTCCTACTTGCCAACCCTGGGAAATTTGAGGTACGACTGTTTACGCCGCGTTGTCTGCCTTGTGCGTTTGAGCTGCGGAGGAAGGCTGCAGCCATCCACACACTTGGGATACCAGAGAATAGTGAGGACAGGAAAGTCTAGCGGCCTGGGTGTTGCACCTCCAGCTGATAGTCATGGGCTCGAACCCCTTAGCTGCTCCTTAGTACTTGTAATTATAAGTCACTTTGGATAATTGCTTCCAAGTGTAATTTAGAATACTTGGGGACACTGAAGGTGTTGATAGAGTAACCGTGGCAGGGTGGGATCATTACAACTTCAGGGGTGCTATTGTAGCTCTAAGCCTCTTATCAGGGGCTGCAATTCTGCAATGCAGACGGCGCTACCGCCATGATTGGGCCTTAACTCGGCCTTAACCTAAAGACGTCCTCTTCCAGGCCATTTTTTTTTTTAAACATTGGCCACTAAAGTGTGTGTGTCGTGCCATGTTTCAATGCAGGAGCTGGAGAGGGAACCAGGTGAGGCTAAATGGCTGGACATCATAGAAAAGGATCTCCACCGCCAGTTCCCCTTCCACGAGATGTTTGCTGCACGCGGAGGCCATGGGTAGATTCAGCAGACACACCCAGACACACCCAGAGGGCCGGGTGGCAAATGCTTCTTAGGGAGATTGTATTTATGTTGTTTTAAACGGCTTGGGTTGCAAAAGAGTGTGGAGAGAAATAACTGTCAAAGACTCCTGATGCACGTGGCCGCCGCAAAATAATTGTGTATTTATACCTTCTTACTGTTTATAGAATTACTTCCCAAGATTTGTAATGATTTGTAATGCTTAGCCTGGTGATGTTGCCACATTGTGTGTGTGTGTGTGTGTGGAGCTTTACGGCGTCATTAATGAATTATGACCCAGTGCATTAACCAGCCACTCGCCGCCCTAATCTGCCCGCCGCAGGCAGCAAGACCTGTACCGCATCCTGAAGGCCTACACCATCTACCGGCCGGACGAGGGCTACTGCCAGGCCCAGGCCCCCGTGGCTGCGGTGCTCCTCATGCACATGCCCGCAGAGGTGAGGGGTCGCCTGGGACGGGGTCAGGACCAGGGTATCAACGTTTCGCTCTGCCCCAAAGAGCACTGTGGAGTGGATGCAGCCATAGTTTTTACACTTTCTTTTACTCTATTTTGATTTAACTTTCATGTGTTTTGAGGTTGAAATACTAAACAAATGTTTTATTTGAGCATCTGTATTGCATATTATGGCAGGGAAGCCGTCAGTCTAAAGTTTCTCTTACAAATGACCCATGTAAAATACTATTAAGTCATTGAGGTACAGAAAAAAGAAACGGTGCATTTTACTGTGTGCAAACACCTCAGGGGCTTCCCCTGAAAGTGGCCAGATGACCAATAAAGAATTACTCCTTTGTTAGACTAGGTCGTTTACAACAGAGCAACAGTAGTTCCCCATCTCAGTTTACCTTCTATGACACTAAATGGTGGCTCTGTGTTGCAGCAAGCCTTCTGGTGCCTGGTGCAGATATGTGAGAAGTACCTTCCTGGCTATTACAGCGCTGGTCTGGTGGGTGAACCATCTCTCTCTGTCTCCCCTAATCTCTGTCTCCCCCCAGGGTGCATCGACTGACCCCGGTACCTTCTCTTCTCTTCTCAGGAAGCCATCCAGCTGGACGGAGAGATCTTCTTCTCACTGCTGCGTCGCACGTGCCCCATGGCCTACCGGCACCTGAAGAAGTTCAAGATTGACCCCATCCTCTACATGACCGAGTGGTTCATGTGCGTCTTCTCTCGCACCTTGCCGTGGGCCTGCGTCCTGCGCGTCTGGGACATGTTCTTCTGCGAAGGTACTGCTCCCGCTATGGCAGGCGCTCCAGTTTGGGTTCCCTAATAAAAGGTTTTTCTGCAAACGTCGGCGCTTGGAAATGGGCTGTGCAATCGAATTTGTGGTCTGCAGCACCTATAGTTTACTGGTTCTGTGAGCGTTTGGTATGATGTCTTTTAGCCGTAACGTAACGCAGTATTGCGTCTGTTGTCCCTGAGGAAAACGCAACATGTAGCAGCTGCAAAATGGAGAATCGAAGATCCCTTAGTCTTTAGATTCTGAGAGACCTTCGTGAAGATGTACTGTCATTTCAAAGGACGGGAAAGCAAAGAAATTCGCTCACCACCAGTGTTCCGATACGAGACATGCATGTAAACCTGAAACTGACCTCAGTATCTCCACCCAACCGTTGAAACTGCATGCGTGGGTTTTAGAGTGGCACTTAGAGGTACAGTATGCGGCTGCCTGACTGTCGGCTGTTTGCAGGCGTGAAGATCGTCTTCCGCGTGGGCCTGGTGCTGCTCAAACAGATGCTGGGCTCTGTGGACAAACTGCGCGAGCTGCAGGGCATGTACGAGACCATGGAGCGCCTGAGAAACATCTCGCCCGACATGATCAGAGAGGACGTGTTGGTGCAGGAGGTGAGTGCCGAAAGATCAGGTCATGTACGCTTTCATCCAAAGGGACAGTGGGTACTGTTAACGTTAGACGTCAAGGATGCTTACAAAGCCACGAGCTTCCGGACGGGAGAGAACCACCCTTCCACGACCTTACGGCTGGGAGTCCAACACCTAGACCACTAGACTATCCTGCCCCCTACTGGCTGGGAGTCCAACACC